>VDFB02324645.1:0-44410 GCA_007258455.2 Sequoia sempervirens | reverse complement strand
CTTTCGAACAAACTATGGATGCTTGGAAACAATCTATCAAAGAATAATATTAAGCAATAGCTTAGATAAGACAGTGAGTTGTTTGAAAAAATGCCTCAAAAATGTGGTCTCATGGTGATGGACATCACCATGAGACCACATTTCTTTGAGGCATCTTTTCAAATAGATCACCGCCTTGTCTATGCTACCACATTTTCCATGAAATAATTGACTTCCTTGCTGCTATGGCTAAAATCTTAAAAACATGTGCTTTTGAACAAACTATGGATGCTTGGAAAAAATCTATCAAAGCATAATTTAGTAAGTAGCAACATAGACAAGGAAATGTGTTGGTTGGAAAAATTCCTCAAAGAAATGTGGTCTCATGGTGATGGTCATCACCATGAGACCACATTTCTTTGAAATATTTTTTCAAACAACCTATTGCCTTTTCTATGCTACCATATTTTCCATACATTTCTTCCAAAGCATTTTATCAAAGTGCACTAAAAAAAATTAAAATATTTCATTGCCTTGTCTATGCTACCATATTTTTCATACATTTCTACCAAAGTATTGAAGATTTTTTTACTTTCTCCTACATTATAAGCCATGACTTGCATCACTATTCTAGTTTTCGTAATTGAATAATGTTGTTTTATTTTTAGATGATGCAAGCAAAGACATCTCCTGATGTTCATATGGAAAAGGAGCATGGTGTGTCTTCTACAATTGATAGCTCAATTCCTTTGATGAGGGTATGAGGTAGATTAGTAAATTTCAAATTACATTGTTTTCTATAGTTGTTTATTGTTGAAAAATTAAATGATTATTGATTTATTGTTTAATTTCTATCTGGATGGTTTCAATAGGACTTTGGAACACCACAACCTAAGCATGTAGATGTTCTAATTGAGGAGAGAGATCATCTAGTGGCAGTAAGTGATTATTTTGTTAAATATTTCATTTTTTATAATGTAATTTCTATATATTAATGTCTTTTCTTTTTATTGTAACAATTGAAGCTTGATCAAGAAGGAAATAGGAGGAGCAACCCTTGAGTTCAAAGTAGACTAGTTTCATACGCATCTCCATCCCCTCGACAAAAAAATGTCGCTTGTATGTTTTCTTCACCTAGAGGGCAATGAATTTTGATTGGGGTGCTTTGTTGTATGCCTATATGGCATTTTTGGACATATTCTGTATTGCATATACTTGACATTGTATGCCTTATGGCATTCTTGTAAGCCTATATGGATATTTTGTATATATTTTATACTTATATCGACATGTATTGATGTATGCCTATATGGCTATTTGGTTAATACATATCTTTTTTATTGATGGTGTCTATATTTTCATTATAAATCCATTCTTCAATAGATATTTGTAGATGGTTTACTTCAAATATTTAAAATCCTAGTGTTTTCCATGCACTCTTCTTTTATATAATTATAAATATATAATAAAGTTTGAACATTATTCTCTTGTAAGTTTATTGAACATTAAATAAAACATATGAATATAGTAACGCTTCATGCTTCATGTGCTTCATTGAGGAAATTCATGTGTATGATTCATGCTTCATGCTTCATGTGTATACTTCATGCTTCTTATGTATACTTCATGTGTTTATGTGTATGATTCATGTTTTGTGCAATTACTTCATGTTTTCATGTGTATGCTTCATGCTTCCAATGTAGACTTCATGTATTATGTGTATTCACATGTATGCTTCATCCTTCCTATGTATACTTCATGTATTACATGTATTCATGTGTATTTCTCATACTTCATGTATTACATATATCTATTATTTTGTTTCATGGAAATCCTAGTGTTTTCCATGCACTCTTCTTTTATATAATTATAAATATATAATAAAGTTTGAACATTATTCTCTTGTACGATTATTGAACATTATTTAAAACATATGAATATAGTAATGCTTCATGCTTCATGCTTCATGTGCTTCATTGAGGAAATTCATGTGTATGATTCATGCTTCATGCTTCACGTGTATGCTTCTTGCTACCATTTGCATGTATACTTCATGTGTTTATGTGTATGATTCATGTTTTGTGCAATTACTTCATGTTTTCATGTGTATGCTTCATGCTTCCAATGTAGACTTCATGTATTACGTGTATTCACATGTATGCTTAATCCTTCCTATGTATACTTCATGTATTACATGTATTCACATGCATTTCTCATACTTCATGTATTACATATATCTACTATTTTGTTTCATGACTAGATGTATCTTCAACAATATTACTCTGTGTGTATTAAAAAAAATGTTTGTTAAAACACTTTCTATGTTGATTATAATTACAATAAAAGGGAGAGCAATATATTGTTGAGAAAGACATCCATAACATCCTTGAATATTTCAATTAAGAATACAACCTTAGGTGAAAAGTTGTGACCCTTCAAGTAGGAAATATTATGACCCTTTTATAATGAAGGGAGATGACCATTCCTAGCATAGCTATGCCCAACTGGATGTGTTGCTGCTAACGGTTCAGCCCCTCAAAGAAGAAAACAAAAAGTAGCCTATCTTGCAACTTTACACTACATGCATATGATATTTTATGGAGCATCAGAAAAAATTTCACCATGGTAAAATGACTCAAACATATCAAAAACTGAGAGAGGTCATTGCAGACGATCCATACATGGTCTTGTAGCATCAAATGAAATGTTTCTAAATGACACAGTTTCTGAGTACAGTGCTGTCATAATAGTGGTTTACAATTCCTGAGAGGAATATGTTTTAAATTTGAGATATACTTTAAGGCAATATAATGATTTAAAGCCTTAAAAGTTCCATTTAAAAAGGGTTCAATTGAAGAGGTTGATAAAGTCACATGGGAGTCATGGATAGAACAGCTGGATTTTAAAGAAGCACTTTTTTACCTACGATAAAGTGCTTTTTTTGCTCAAGGGCAAAAGCTCGTTTGCTTTTAGGTTTTGAGATTTTGGGGAGATCCGAGTATTCGACTTTTCGGGGAATTATTTGAAATGATTTATATTCCTCAAGGACAAGCTATCGGTAATGGCAGATATGGTACACTAATATGTTTTGGTTTTGTTACATATTTGTTTTTAAGTTTTTATTAAATATGGAGTTTTCATTAAAATGAATTTATTTGTTGCCATTTCCACATGTGGAAAAATAGAGATAAGCCATCAAAAAATTTTGGGCGAGAATAACAAGGTGCACCAGATATTTATTAAGTCCTTGATCAACATAAAATTAAAATTAGAATTTTGACATATCCTAAAAAAAAGAAGTTCGCATTATCTACGGTCCTTGTATGCAGATAGTTGTTTGGCTGGAAACTTGATTAAAGAAAGAAATATTCAATAAAATACTATCTAACCAAGAATTTACAAGGGAAGCACATAGATATCAGAGTTACAAATCTAAATTTGAAGAATTAGAATTTTATCCTTCCTTGGGAAAAAAAAAAAGTTATGCATTATCTGATTAAAGTACTTTTTCAAATGTTTAGAAAAAAATCTATTTTCGTGGGAGATGGAAAAATAAGTGCAATTTGATTCCAAAAATTTTGAAAAAAATATTTTTAGAATCTACAAACAAATTTTGATGAGACTCTAGTTTGCACTATCTTCAAATTCCTCATAGTTTATCCGCTATAGGTGCCCGAATGTGAAGATTTAGTAAAAAATAATAATTTCAGTGTCTAGTTTGGCCAAAAATTGTAAACCACTATTATGGGATCACCCAGTAATCCCTCATCAAAGTTTTTTTCCCTTTTGCACTTTGGTCTCTTAAGAGACTTTTCTAGTATAATGTAGCTCAGATTGTTTCAATATGTTTGGGTGTAAAATAGGACCATTCCTAGCATAAACCTGTCCATTTGAACATGTTGGAATTGCTAGTTTGGTTGTTTGATGAACAAAATGAAAGTTACACCACTTTGCAACTTTGCACTACATGCAATTGACACTTTTCCATCAACTGAAAACTCTTCACCATAGGAAAAAAACTTGGAGCTATCAAAAACCAAGAGAGGTTATTGTAGAGGGGCCCTACATGATCTAGGAGCATCAAATGAAATGTTTCTAAGTGAGACAGTTTTAGAGTAATCGCTCATCAAAGTTTTCTACCCTTTTTCACTTTCGTCTCTTAAGAGACTTCACTAGTAGAATGTAGCTCAGACTGTTCCAAAATGTTTGGGTGTGAAATAGGACCTTGTCTAGCATAAAACTACCATCTAGATGTGTAGGAATTATCAGTTTGGTTAGATGGCAAATAAAATGGTGCAGGGGCACCAAGCTCATTTTGTTAATTTAGTCAATTTTGGTATTTTGATAGGTTTAAGTGTATGGAGTTTTATTTTGTCACCAATAAGGTCATAATAGACCACCTAGTCTATAATTAGGATTTATTGAGTTTATTTTGTCATATTTCTGCAAAGGTGTCAAAAGTACAATATTGAAAAGTGCAAAAAATGCAAATTTGTAGATAGACAATGGTTAGTAGTTCAAAAGTCAGTTGGAGGTCATTGTGTTTTGTTCAAAGCAAGTTTAAAATGCCATGAAAAGGATTGAGGAAGAGTTAGAATGTTGAATTCTTGAAGACCAAGCAATAAAGTTCCTATTTTCATTAAAATTCTATGTGTTTCCTTAAAATCTTGCTATTGTAGAGAATTTGTACATCCCGTATAGTGTCCTTTTGATCCAAGTTGTAATTAATTATATAGAGGATTGTTGTAGCTTTGTTTTGAATCTATTATTGTGAGTTTTCATTGAGTTTAAAGTGTTTGGTTGGCAATTTTCAGGGAATAGGTTGTTAACCCTATTTTGAAGGTTTCTTGTCACATAAAATGGACTAATGGTCCATTCCACCTTTTGTAACTCCTATGCCTTGGTGGAATGGATCCAAAATAGTAGGTTTATTTGTTTGACTAGTTTTTGAGAGTAGGGTAGGCCTTTTGGAGGTTTAGGTATGATTTCCTAGTGATCAAATGTGTGTGTTTTGGATGAAAATTGATGGCTAATGGTTGGAAAACATGGAAAATCATTGGGGTAAAAGATTTTGGAGGTTGATTAAGCATGGGAAAACATTTTGGAAAGTGTTTTATGCATTGATAAGGTCTGGAGAAGTGGGGAAGTTGTATTTTCAATAAACCCCCTTGTAACTTGCTAAAAATGAGGGTTTTGTAACTTGATGACTTAGTGGGCCTTTCCCATTTTGAAAATTATTGATTTGGGCTATTTGAGACCTATGGAGAAGGTATAATCATAATTTTATAATTGTGAAGGTGATTGGATAGGTGTTTCTTTGTAAATGTGGCCTAATTGGCCTATTGGGACATCGTAGAAGCCCTGAATTGAGAGTGTTGGTCCAAAGTGACCTATGTTGCTTTTTGAGATATGATTTGTAAAATATTAAAGGTTTTCTAAAATGGTGAAGGGTTTGTGGGATAGAAGAGAGTTCTTCAAGATAAGTTCAAATAACTAGGTTTGTAGACCTACAAGGAAAACAAAGTGAATGTGAGAGAAAACAATGAGTTAGGGTTTTGATGGCTACAAAATTGTTTCAAAAAGCTTGAATTGTGTTTGATAGTTGAAAGCCTCCTTGCTCTGCATTAGTTGGTATCAAATCATAGGTATTAGATTTTTTGAGGGTGAAGAGTGAGAAGTTGAAGAGTCAAAATGCCTCCCAAGGGAAACAATGCAGCTAAAAAGATGCAAGAGATGAAAGAGAAGATTGAGAGAGAGATTAGGAAGTTGAAAGAATTGAAAAATAGTTGGTAACCAGGATGGAAAGTGTTGAAACTGGTCAAAAGAGAGGTGTGGTTGTACGTGATGAAAGTGACTCAAAAGAGGAAGAGGATGAAGAGTATGAAGATGTGGAAGAAGAGTTGGACCCTGGACAGAAAAAGATGGCAAGGCTATTAAAGGTAGTTAAAGGAGATAAACATAAGGTAAAAATTGATTTTCCTATGTATGGAGGTAACCTTAATGATGAATAATTTCTAGATTGGATTGCAACATTGGATAACTACTTTGAATGTGAGGATGTACTTGAAGAAAAAAAGGTGAAGATAGCAAAAACCAAATTGAAGGGGCATGCACTAGTATGGTGGGATTATGAACAAGATGAAAGGAGAAGGAAAGGAAAGGAAAAATTTGTTTCTTGGGACAAAATGGTGGACAAATTGAAAAGTAAATTCTTACCAAGTGATTATGCAATTCAAATGTCTAAGAAGCTTCAATATTTGAAACAAAGGGAAATGGATGTTAATACTTATACTAATGAGTTTTATAAGTTGAGCATAAGAGCAGGTCACATGGATGATGATGTAGAAAAGGTGGCTAAATATCTTAGTGGGTTAAGGTTTAACATCTAGGATGAGTTGAGTTTGCACAATCCAAGGACAATTGAAGAGTGCTACCAAATGGAAATAAGGGCTGAAGAGAAACTCAAAATAAGGAAAGACAAACAAATAAGAGTTAGATTCAGCACTTCAAGAGGAAGGGGGTCATTTTCTACTTCAAGACAATTCAATGAAAGCCAAGAAGATGCAAGAAAAATCAAGGAGCAAGTTGTTGATCAAAGGGGCAGATTCAGAGGTTTAAGAGGAAGGTATGGTGGAGGTCGAAGCTCAAATATATTTTTAGGAAGGTGTTACAATTGTAATCAGTTTGGACATCTAGCATTTAAGTTCCCTGAAAGACAAGAGTCTACTTCAAGTGGAGGTGAAAAAAGGAATCAGTTGGTGCATGAGGATGATTGTGAAAGTGTGAATTCTCCAAATCACATTGCTACTCCATAAGTTGGGGAAAATTTGATGGTGAGAAGACAACTACTTCAAGCATCCAAGGAGAAGGAGATGACTCAAAGAAGACAATTGTTTAGGACCACCTACAAATGCAAAGGTAAGGTATGTAAGGTAGTAATAGATTGGAGTCCAAACTACACCTCCGATAGCTCTCTATCTGAGGATGGTAGTGTGGGTCTGTGATGACAACATGATGCACTAGCATATCTCTAGTGTTTTGGCAACCGTATGGTCAAAAAATGTAAAGTATAGTAATAAATACCAAAAACCTACTTAACAGCCTAGCTAATTGATTTTAACGAAAATAAAAAAATAATAAATTATGAAAATTAAAGGTGAAAATGATAAAGTAAGTAGATACAAACTAGGGTGACAAATATTAACTCACAAAAGCACAAGTTCACTAGCTAGCTCCACGCACACGTTCACCTTCACCCAAAGGAACTCAAGGCCAATCAAAGGGGAATGCAAGGTAACAAACTTGGAAAAGTCACCATAGCTGTAGGAATGATGAAGGGAGGTCTCACAAGACTCTAAGCTCGCAAGTTTTATGGTAGAGCAACACATATAAGAATGAAGTTGATGGAGTAACCAGTTGTTGCAATGCTCAATGGAGTTGTGGAAATGGAGTGTTAGAAGTGTGAGATTGAATGAGAATTGCTTGACATATTGAATGAATGCATAAGAGATGTGGAGAAGATGAAGTGATAGTGAATAGAATGGATTTGAAGGCCAAAAGGAGCCATTTCTGGTCAGTTGGTTGCATAGAGGCATTACAATTCAACCCCAATGACGTGTGTAATTTCCTTGTGGACTCCAAGTGCAGGAATCTGTTAGGGACAACAATGTACCGCATAGACATCTAAGCGTCGTGCTTGCATCCTTGATGAAAATTCCTTTATTGACAAATAAAACATGTGCCAAGTGGCTAGAAGGCAAGTGGGTGATGTGGAATTTCACCTTCAGATTTGATTTTCTAAGGCGAGGGTATGCAAAAGGGGAATTTACAAAAGGAGTACAAATTCACTCCTATACACCATCATAACAGACAATGGAACCCCATTCAAGAGTCAAGACATCCAAGAGCTTCCAATTTCTCTATCCAACATAGATTCTTCATGCCCTACTATCCCCAAGGAAACGGTTAGGTTGAAGAACCTGAAAAAACCATCTTGAAGATACTAAAGAAGACTGTTAATGACACTAGTCGTTATTGGAATTTGCAATTAAACGAAACTCTATGGGCTTATTGAACTAGTATCTAAACACCTACAGGTGCCACACCTTTCTCCTTTGTCTATAGATGGGAAGTTGTCTTACCTATCAAAGTTGAAATCCCCTCATTGAAAATCTCACTAAAAGGCATGGTCAACAATGAATGGTATCAGGTATCCAAATTAAATGAGTTGGAACTCCTCAATGAAAGATCTTTGAGCATGTTAAACTATCTTCAAGTTTATTAGAATCAGCTCAAACAAAGCTATGATAAAAGGATCAAAGATAAAAAATTTCAGGTTGGTGACTTGGTACTCAAGGAGAATCAGAAGGTACAACTAAATAAATATGGCAAAGGATTTAGTTTGAACCCAACTGGTTAGGCCCATTCATCATCACAAAAAGCTTATTTTTGGAACTTATCAGTTGGCTACTCTCGAAGGAGAACCCTTAGCCGAACTGCTAAGTAGTAGCCACCTCAAGAAGTTCTATACTTGAAATACGTTAGAATATGCCAAGCAAAAGTGTAAAAATACAAAAAAAATCAAAAAAGATAAAAAACCAAAAAAAAGAGTCAAAAAAAGCAAGAAAAACAATAAAGAGAAATAAAAAATTCTTTAAGTGAACCACTTTGTGGCACTTCTAGAATAGGTATCATAGTGAAAACTTGGAAAACATGAACTACATTGAATAATACTTGTGTCGTTATCTATCGACATTATCCAAAACACACACCCATTCATTCCATAATAAAACATGTGTCCAACCATGCCTTGATGATTGATTATGTATTGGACCTCATGGCACCATCTACATCCATCCCTCATAAAGAATTGGTAGTCTTGTCTCAAACTGGGGGAAAATCCACAAAACTGGTCATGAATTAGATCCTTGAGTGTCCCATCATGGTCAAAACTATCAAAAATAAAAAACATCTAGAAAACAACAAAAATAAAAAACATATGAAAAACAAAAAATAAAAACAACAATTATGGATTATTCCTTCACTCAAAAGTCTAAGATATCAAAATTTACTTGAACCTCATGGCTAGTTCAAGTAGATTTTCCACAACAAATCCTCTAGAAATAGAAGTGGAATACCAATTCAAGTTATCAATGTTGTTTAAATCCCAAAAAAATGTTATGCTTTGATTCAACACCAATCAAACTATGTGGCCTCTAGATGTACAACATAGAAAAGTCTTATCAGCCCCTGAGGCCTTAGGTCAGTCCCCTTAGGTATCTATCATGCTTTATTTCAAATCAGTCAAAAAAATCAAAATCCAAAAAACATTCACATAAAAATAAAAATCCAAAAATATTCATAAAAAAGAAAAGACTAAAAACATATTTCTATTAAACCAAGCGAACTACAAGCCTTTGCATGTACAACTAAGGCAAGGATTATCTTTGGTGAGCCCCCAAGGCCCTAGGTTAGTCCCCTAAAAACAACAAAAATAACATCATAAAACTCAGAAAATTAAAAAGATCCTAACTCCATCATCATAGTCTACAATAAACTTTTCATACATAAAAAAAAATTGTCATCTTCACCCTTTGAAAAAAAAACAAACAAAGTAAACATCAAAAGATAGAAATCTCAAGAAAACAATAAAAAATATTTGATTACAAACAGATGAAAAAATGACAAAGTGTTCACTACCTATCTTTCGACAATTCACCAACATCATCCTAAAATATGCCTGAACGGATCCGTTCCTACGATAGACATGATAAAAAATGGATAAATAGCTTGAAACCTCAAAATAGATACGGCAAGTGATACTGCAACATTTTTTAATCTTTTTATAGTCTTATCTTTATGATTTATTTTTATTGACTCATTCCCATGATCTCTCGAGGATTTCCATAAGGATTTAGAGAAGAAGGAATGGGGGTGATTGAGTGTCATTTCATTTTTCTATTCATAAGATACTACCATGGAGAATACTTGCTTTATTGAGTGTATGGAAGTTGTTTTAAGACAATTTGTGTAGCAGTTGCATGTTAGGTATTTCATACCTCCTTATGCAACTAGTCTAAAAAGTTTGAAACACAACATAACCATATATTTAAAACAATTTTTTTGTATGTCTGGTATAGGAAATAATATACTTTGTATGTCAAGTCAAAGTCCATGCAATAGATGGATACAAAGTCACCTTGGTTATTAAAGTCCTAGTGCATTGTATTTTTTTGCTACATAAAAAAGGATTGTTAAAAAATCAATGTCTCTATGCAAAGAAAAAGAAAACTCATCAATAACTAACAAGCATCAAAATTTCTATTCATCATTCAACAGTTCTTCTAACTAACAAACATTCATCCTACATAACTATATAATTAGTTCCATATCTGTCTTACATCAACAACGTCATCAATAGATATAATGATGATAATAAAGCAATAAAACATGATGTATCATGTATAGGGAATACATCCATCATATACATAATAAAATATCATATGAAATAAAATATAATTAATCCATCCATTCACATCATATGCATCCATCAGAAAAGAACATAAGCATGTATAAATCATACATCATCATCCATAATCATCATAATTAATGAAGCTAAATCAAAGCATGTATATCTCATATATATCATCATAAAAAATGAGAATGTTATGGTACATCATCAATGAAACATGGGTGATAGGATAATACAAAAAATACATATATACGAGGCCTCAGTTGGGCCAATGAATATATATACAAAATCATGTCTACAATAATGTCTCTAAAACAAATGAACATCATAAAGATCAAGAAAAATAATGTTGTTGCCCAGATGGAGGAGAAGAAATCTAAGGATCCTAGCTAGGGTGAGCAGAAGCCTTAGGATTAGGATGTCTAATAGAATTCCCACTTGACATGATACCCTAGCAATACTCGGCTCTCTGAAGCATGGTCGCTGCTGAGCTCTAGGAACAGAGGCATCATAGAGAGTCTAATAGTATGTCACCCTCTATAACAATTGATCTCGCTCTGCATGAAGGCATCACACTCTGCTCTAAGATTATCTCTCTCAGTCGTAATCACCTGTACCTAAGCCTCTACAAAATGACATCACCCGCTCTCACTATCTCACTCTACCCTTAAGTCATCCCTCTTTGTTGTCATAGTAGCAACTTGAGCATCCATGGTATGTTACCACACTACCTTTGCATCCCTCATAGTTTTCATTTGTGCTAACTATACTCCACCATCTCTAAGTGGTGGTGGAGGACCCAGAACCTATCCTTGATCTTGCTACATTAGATCATCTTTTCTACCCTGTCCACCATCATGTTGTGCCCTAGAAAGCTACTCTACAATGATCTCAACATGCTACCTCTCTCATCGATGATCAGTAATGCTAGCTCTACTTATTGCAGAAACACTGGTAGGATCTATAAATCTCAATCATGGAATTTGTTGCACCCACCACTAATCAAAATATGGGGTAGTCCCAAGATCTACGAAACCCACTAGCCAACCCCACCCAAATGGAGCAAGTGCTCTAAGCTCAGCAACAACAGCATCATGATCAACCTATAGACCCCATATGCATTGATTCTCCAATCGGATCTGGCTCTTCTCCCATGATCATGAAATACATATAGCCATGCAAAGATGTCCTCAATCTTGTTTCATGAGGATACTACCCATGCAACTAGCACACCACTCTATTGCTTGTCAAAAATGAGCAAAGTATACAATGGAAACTATAGACATAACAATTCAGTGTGAGAATTGTCAAGTTTATAGCTAGCAAGATCATTAAAAAGATGAAATATTTGTCAATCTTTGTAAGGCCTCACCCCATATATTTTAGTTGTAAATGTGGAATCCATTGAGATGATTGAATTGTGTGAGTGACTATCCATCCTATCTAGCATCCATGGAGTTTGAACCCCAATAACAAAAGGTGTATTGTTCCCATCAGGCTATTGAAAGTAGAAGAAGTTGTCAAAGTCTTGTCCATTCCACAATAGGATACTTGTTGAATCAACTTTTTGTTTTTGTGAGTGAGTAGAATGCACCTTTTTCCATTAATTTATTACATCCTTTCTTGTAAGGAATTGATCTCTCTTTGACATCATGCACATAAGACATGATCACTGATGTGTCTATCCATTATTGCATTAACACTGACGTCCATGAGCAAAAGGATTTCAATATAGCTTTTGCACTCTATGGATAGATTAGCAAAAAATATAAAATTCTTATCTCCACTTGTGTCACGAATTCCATGGAAAAATTGACCCTTTTTATCAATGTGGAACATTTCTTTATAGATAATATAGGAAACATCAAATTTTCCATTCATAACCTTTACTATGAATTGGTATTGACAACCTCACATTTGTATAAATGTCTTCTGTGGTTTCTTCTTTGGTGGAGGCTGGTCTCTATTGTATGTAGGACCATATTGACACCAATAGCTATGAAAAAGGCATCATCTCATCATGTTGAAGCAAGAGAGAGTAAAATATCTTTGGACCATACAAATGAATGTTGAAAGATACAAAACCTCTAATACCAGATTTTTTTCCATGATTTTTGTCATTGAGGGGACATGTGGTGGTAGGTTCTCTTGTTTTCTTGTACAAAAATTTAGTTTCAAAACCTTCAATGAATATTTCACCATGAATGAAATCATCAAGTCTCGTTAGAGGAATTGTTGCAACAAGGTTAGGGACTACATCCTTGTTGATAAAAATAGCATCCCATTCCAATTTGAAAGAGGAAAAATGAGAGCCTCCATTTTGTGCTACACTTGTAACATAATTTGTCTGTTTTCTATTTCAAACCTCTCCCCATTCTATGAAAGGCATATAATTGGATGAATATTTTCAAATAGTGTGATTGTGTCAAGAAAAGAAATAAAATCATTCATTGAAAATAAATAAAATGTGTTTGCATTGTTGTCGTTCCTTCCATGCTTGAAAACCAATAGGGAGGTTGTCAACTTCAACCTGAGGAAAAATTAAAGTGCGTATTAGATTGAATCAAGTTGGCCATTATTATAACATATAACAAAAAAATGCAGGTTGGAAATTGATAGTCCATCTTAATGTACAAGTGACATGTATCAACGCAACAAAAATGACAACTCAAAACCTTGATGACAACCTTGTAAAAGAAAACATGCATCCATTTCTACCAACAATGCCAAAATGATAACATGTTTGTTGCATCTATTGAAAAAGATGAATCAATAATGGATAGAATGAGGAAAGAAAAAAGGTGTTAAATGTCCCACCAACCATGATGTGTTTCCATGCAAGTTGAGAAAAACACAACATGTAGATGAACCTCCATGTGGGATGGGGTGTACAAACTTGTTTTACCTAAGGAGGCATGTTGTGATATTCAACCTTCCATTTGGCATGACTTAACATGAGGAGCAAAAGCACATCTACCAATTCATGAAATAAACAAGTGAAGGTTGAACCACACGATGAGTGGTTCAACCTGCAACTTTATATGTGGTGTAGGAGTGTAACATGCATAATAGTATGTAATTACTTCTACAATTGCAACAACAGATGTATTATTTTGGGAAGATACGTTCGTTGTAGTGCATGTGTATGTGTTAAAGGAGAGGAAGGTTAGAGGGCAACCAAAGCCTTTGATGACAACCTTGTATGCTGTAATAGAACAGTGCATCCATTACCGCCGCCAACAATGCCAAAATGATAGCAGGTTTTTTGTGAATTCATTGAAAAAAATTGAATTAGTAATGGAGAGTATGAGGAAAGGTATAAAGCTGCAAAATTTTCTATCAACCATGATGAAAGCGAATGTAGGTTGGAAAACAAGCATGTAGATGATCCTCCACGTTGACATAAAGACCGCAACCCCACATCTAAATATAACAAAGATTTCAGAGAATATGGGGTGTACAAACCTCTTTTACCTGAGGAGGCATGTTGTGATATTCAGCCTTCTATTTCACGTGACTTAACATGAGGAGCAAAAGCACATCTAGCAATTAACAAAATAAACAAGTGAAGGTTGAACCACATGATCAATGGTTCAACCTAGAACTTCGTATGTGGCATAGGAGTGTAACATGCATCACAATATGTAATTAATTTATACACTGCAACAAACGTATTGGCTATTTTGGAAAGATATGTTGGTTGGTGGTGTGTGTGTATTTGTTAAATAGGGTTTGTAAGGAAACCAAACCCTTTAATGACAACCTTGTATGTAAAGAAAAGTGCATCCATTACTGTCAACAATGCTAAAATGATAACATGTTTGTTGCATATGTTAAAAAAAATGAATCAGTAATGGAGAGAATGAGGAAAGGAAGAAAGGTGTAAAATGTAATATCAACCATGATGTAAGCTAATATAGGTTGGAAAAAATATCATGTAGATGAACCTCCAAATGGACATAAAGACCACAAGTAAATTAGCAAACTCTCATGTAAATATAACTAAGATTTTAGAGTATATGGGGTGTACAAACCTCTTTTACCTGAGAAGGAATGTTGTGATATTCATCCTTCTATTTAGGGTGACTTAACATGTGCATCAAAGGAACATCTAGAAATTCATGAATAGAGGAAGGTTGAACCACATGATGAGTGGTTCAACCTGTAACTTTGCATGTGGTGTATGACTGTAATGTGCATAACACTATGTAATTAACTCTATAGTTGCAAGAACAAATGTATTAGGGAAGATACTTTGATTGTGGTGCATGTGTATGTGTTAATGGAGAGGAAAGGTTAGAGGGAAACTAAAACCTTTTATGACAACCTTCTATGTAAATAAATGTGCATCCATTGCTACCAGCAATGCCAAAAGCATAATTTCTTTTTGCATCTGTTGACAAAATAATGAATTAGTAATGGAGTGAATCAAGAAAGTCATACATGTGTAAATTTTCCTATCAACCATGATGTCAACCAATGCATGTTGGAAAACACAGTGTCTATTTGAACCTCCAAGTGGACATAAAGACCACAAGTAAAATCACAACCTCGCATGAAAGAAGACTAAGATGCAATAGTATATGGGGTGTACAAACCTATTTTACCTGAGCAGGCATGTTGTTATATTGAGCCTTCCATTTTGGGTGACTTAACATGACCAAAAAAAAGTGTATATGACAATTCATGAACTAAAAAACTACAGATTGAACAATAGGATGGGAAGTCCAACCTGCAACTTTATATGTAGCCTATAAGCCTAATGTGAATAATAACATGTAATTACTTCTATGGCTGCCAGTAATGTGAAAAGAAAAAACACATTCTATGCATCTAATGATAAAAAAGTGACTCAATGAACATAGGCTAAAACATGTTTTTTTTTGTGCATTTATTTGTGAAACATATGAAGAATTCAAAAAGCAATTTTAACTATAAACCACAATTACAATAAGTTGTCAAGCTCACTTGCATTGAAAACCATAGTGAATGAGATAGATATTGTGTTGAGTTAGGAGATTATTTATGCTCTCGATTAATTGACAAAGAAGCATATGCAGTATGTGCAAAGATGAACAAACAATGCAAATTTGGACACAATAGGTTCTATAATTCATGAAATTGAAAAGGAACATGCGCTACACACACTTGAACACAAGGAGATCAAACTTAATGAGATATGTTTTAATTGAACAGATTCTTACAACTCTTGAGAAGTTGACGAAGGAGCACATGCAGTATGTGCAATAGAAAAATCGCAATGTAGAAGTGGATAAATTTGAGAGATTTTGTATTTGCATATAAATTTGTCTAAGTAGAGAAAATGAAAGATGATTCTATAACTGGATTTCAAGTAGTGAAGTCAAACATCTATGAACATAAAACTAAACATGACCAGCAAAAGAACATCAAGCATAAAAGCAAAAAATTCCACCCTTCAACTTACAAGCAAAAATATAGAAATTACAACCCACAGTGTTTTCCAACATGCCTATAGTTTATTAATTAGAGAAAGTTGAAAAAAAAAACTTATTCTACCTAAGACTTGTTATATATTTTGAAGATGTTCCTTTCATTACATTTGTATTGTGTAAACAAGAAAAGGTTTTCATTGCAATCATATTGTCTATATAATCCGAGGTTAGAAAACATAGTGCGTTAAGAAACATGTGACCCACATAGTGTTGAAAAACCCTCTATGTATAAGAATGCAATTGGTTGGTCACCCCTCAACTAAATATGGTTACTTTTATGTATCCCTCGGCTACAACTCCTCTCCAAATTCTCCACCCTTCAGCTTTGTACAAGCTCAACAAACTAACTTGCAATCCACTGTGTTTTCCTACCTACCTATATTTTAATGATATGACAAAATCCAAATGCAATTCATACTCTAAGTAATAGTTTTGGTAAATTTACAAGGTGCCTTTTCTTACATTAGTAGTGTAAGGTTATCATTATACTCTTTTTGTCTATTGATAATTCAATGTTGGAAAACACTATGGGTTGAGGAACCTGAGATCTTCTTAATACTTCAAGAGATAGTGAGTACTAGAATGTATGGAATGAATAAGGAAACATCCCTAAAAACACTTGAAAAGAAGAAAACCAAACTATATGAGATAGATAATGAATTGACTGAAGAAATTCTTCCTGCTCTTGAGAAGTTGGGGAAGGAGCATTTAAAATATGTGCAATGGGAAAATAACAATGCAAAATTGGATGCAACAGGTAGTAGAATGTATGAAATGAAAAAGGAATCTCTTGTAAAAATACTTGAAAAGAAGCAAACCATAGTGAATGAGACATATACTATATTGATTAAAGAGACTCAATGTTGTTGAGAATTTCAGGAAGGTGTGTGTGTAGTATCCACAATGGGCATATAAAAGTGCAAAAATCAATCAGCAAGTACTAGAAAGTATGTTATCAAAAAGAAATATAATATAAAAACACTTGAAAAGAAGCAGACCAATGTGATTAAGATAGATAATGTATCAACTAGAAAGATTGTTCTTGTACTTGACAACTTGATGAAGGAGTATTGTGCAGTATTTGCAATGTGCAAACACCAATGCAAAACTAGATAAAGTCAATAAATTTTGTATTCCATATGAATTTATGCAAAAAAATAAAGTGAGACATGATGCTATAAGTGGAGTTGAACAAATGAAGTCAAAGATTCTTCAAATTAACAATTCCATGGAACAAATACAAGTCGAAATAGATGATAATGAAAAGGAAAAAACAGATCTTAGAGAAGAAAAAGAGAATTATTTTGCTAGAGACATGAAAGCCATATGTGAAAAGGTAGAAATTTTTTGTAAATAACTTATAAAAAAAATAAATCTGCATTCTCTAATCGGAAAGAGACTAATAAAGCTAAGCAAAGAGCGGATGCAAAACTACATAAAAGTATTGAAGACACTCAAAACTCTATCCAAAAAATGGGCATTGTTGTCCTAAGGGATGATAACAAAGCAACCACTCCAAAGCTACAAATAAAATATATGAAATAGAAGGTAGAAGCTCATGAAAATGAATTCCAAGGGGGTCATGATAATAGGTAAAAACAATGGGGATGAGAAAAAATGTGTGACTGGTCAACTTGCAGATGCAAAAGCAATAGTTGGAACTATTGAAATTGAAGTAAAACAACATAAACACTACAATTAACAACTTGGAATATAAATAAAAACATTAAATGAAAATTTTATCATCAAAATAAAAGGAGTTTAATTAATGGTGTTGACACACAAGTGCAATATAAAGGACATGAAGTTGGAAAAATAAACACAACAATGGAATGTGTGATTTTCAAGACATTCATACTGTTTTGTAACATTCCATGTTGCAAAACCATAGGTGTTAAGAAGAAAGCAACCCACCATGAGACAACCCTTCACATTTAAATAGGGAGATTCAAATAACTAAAACTCAACACTATCTTTTCCCATTTACAATTATTTTGTTCACTTTTTTTTCAATCATGCAAAATTTAAACAAAACAATGGAGTATGTGATTTTGAATACATTTATAGTGTTTTGTAACATGCCATGTTGCGAAACCGTGGGTTTCTAGAAGCAAGCAACCCACCATAAGACAACCTTTACATTTAAACAGGGAGATTCAAATAACTCAAACCCAACATCAGGAAAGCTTTTCCAAATTACACTATTTTTTGTGACCTTAATTTTTTCAATCATGCAAAGCAAAACGCTAAATAAGTGGAATGTGATTTTAAAGACATTCATACTATTCTGTAACATTCCATGTTGGAAAACTGTAGGTGTTAAGAATCAAGCAACCTACCATGAGACAACCCTTGACATTTGAACATCAAGATTCAAATAACTGAAACCCAAAACTCTATTTTCCGAACACAATTATTTTCTGCACTTTTCTTTCAATCATGCAAATTCTTATTTAGAACAATGGAATGTGTGATTTTGAAGAAATTCATACTATTTTGTAACATTCTCATTGCAAAAATCATGGGCTCTTGGAGAAGGCAACCCAACATGAGAGAACCCTTGACATTTAAAACAAGGGAGATCTCAAATAACCCAAAACCCAACACCGTGGTTTTCCAAATTACAATTATTTTTTGCACTTGATTTTTTCAATCATGCGAAAGTTCAACACAACAATGGAATGTGTGATTTCAAAGACATTCATACTGTCTTGTAACATTCCATGTTGCAAAACTATGGGTGTTAAGAAGCAAGCAACCCGCCATGAGACAACCCTTGACATTTAAACAAGGAGATTCAAATAACTGAAACCCAACACTATGCTTTCCAAATCATAATTATTTTGTGCACTTTTCTTTCAATCATGTGAAATTTAAAGAGAACAATGGAATGTGTGATTTTGAAGAAATTCATATGGTTTTGTAGTATTGTACGTGACAAAATTGTAGATGCTAAGAAGCAAGCAACCCACCATGAGACAAACCTTGACATTTAAACAAGGAGAGTCAAATAACTGAAACCCAACACTATGTTTTCCATATCACAATTATTTTTTGCACTTGATTTTTTCAATCATGTGAAAGTTAAACACAAAAATGGAAGGTGTGATTTTAAGTGACATTCATATAGTTTTGTAACATTCCATGTTGTGCTTATAAGCAGAAGCAAGCAACTCAAGATGACAACCTTGACATTTAAACATGAGATTCAATAATTGAAACCCAACGTGTTTTCCCATTTACACTTATTTGGCGTGGCTTTTTCTCAATCATGCAAAAATTTAAAACAATAATACCGAAATGTGTATTTGAATGCATTCACCTATTTTGTACCGATTCCATGTTGCAAAACCGCGTTAAGAAGCAAATCAACCCACCACGAGATAAATTCATTTTACATTTAAATCGTGGGAGATTCAAATAATTGGAAACTCAACACCGTGGTTTCTCCCCAATTACACTATTTTAGGACTTTCAATCATGCAAAATTTAAACACAACAATGGAATGTGATTTGAGACATACATACTATTTTGTTACATTCATGTTGTAAAACTATGGATCCAGCAGAAGTAAGCAAACTCCACCATGAGACAACCCCTTACATTTAAACAAGGAGAGTCTAAATAATTGAAACCCAACATTGTGTTTTCCAAATTACAATTATTTTGTGCACTTTTTTTTCAATCATGCAAAATTTAAACACAACAATGGAATGTGTGATTTTGAAGACATTCATACATTTAAACAAGGAAATTCAAATAACTAAAATCCCACACATTGTGTTTCCCACATCACAAATTACAAGGTGTTTTAAACCCTCTGCAACCGAATTGGTTAGCACCCCTCACCTTGATTTGGTCAGTTTTCTCCTCCAACTCCTCCACATGCACTCCAAACTTCAGCTTAAAATGTGCAGACTACCAATAAGCGCCTAGATTTGGTCGGTTTTTTCCTCCAACTCCTCCACATGCACTCAAACCTTTAGCTTTCAATGTGCAGACTGGAAACAAAGCATGTATTCACCCTTCTCTGAATAGAAAGACCCATGTCATTCCCTTCCGCCCTGCAACTGGACAAAAGTAGATGAGTGGAACTAACCCACAAAGCAGCTCTATCTTTGTTGACAAGAGGTAAAAAATTTGACCCGACAGTTATTAACTCCTACCTACCAATTCTTGGACGTTTGGTCCCATCTGCCAATTTAGTCACTTTGATTTCCTATCTGATAGGCCTCGTACTATGAATTCTCATCATGTTATTTATGTTTTTCATGCATTTTTGTATGTTCATAGGTGTGTTTTGTCTAGTAGTTAGTCGACTCCCTCCAAAACATGCCTTCCATCAAATAATCATTAGATAGAAAAAAAATTGTTAGCATGTGTGATATTGTTGTTGTGAGTGTTTGCATGCGGTCGTTAAACAACTACCAAGTTTATAGTTCATTATTTACTAGCACTTGCACCACAAGGAGGTGTAATATTTGTGAAGATTGTAATTTATATAGAATATCTATTTCATGAGACGATAATGCACTTTCGTGCATATATATGCAATTTTAATGTCATGTTTCCTTTTTATAACATGTACAAATTTTAGTCCACATTTTTCATATAGTCACATTGGGATAGATTACCATGATGACTGCTTGTCATATGGTTTTGATTCTTGCAATTGCATTAATGTACCATTTATTTGAATAAGTTAATAATCACGTTATAATTATAGAGATATTGTGTCAGACAAAGACTTGGCCCTACTAATCATGTCATTAGCACTAACTTTTAATTTTCTCAAATGAAATCCATGTGTCAAAACAAAAACCTATATGAGATGGTACTTAACTTAAAAAAAAAGTACATGAACAATCTTCTTCAATCAACAATAGTAATTATCAATCATAGTAAATCAAACATTCCAATAATTGAATTAACATTGACATAGAATCCGAAATGGATCCTATCTTAGCTTCTTATTCTAAATCATATAGCAATAGAAAAGAGTAGTTGGACTCAAATACTAGATTTTGCGTGTTTCTAATTTTGAAATCATATACATGAGTAGAAAAAAGTAGCTAGACTGAAATACTAGATACACTAGGATGAGATGGTAATGGTTTGGAGAGTGTTTTCATGGCTCTATAATTTCAACTGAGACTAAGTATTTTTGATGGAAGATGAATGCATTAATCTAAAGGATTAATGGAATACAAAGTCTAATAAGAAATAAATAATAGGTTCTAATACTGATGGAAGATATTCTATCCAAAAATTTAAAATTTGGTGATTTACCAAACAAAAGGAGACACATTGATATCATAAAGCTCAATGCCTATAACAATTATCTCCATCATAGATGACTCATGTTAGCTTGTAGTTATCAATATTAGTTCTATCTTCATTTTGTTGCTTATTATTGCTTGTAGGCCACTACTAATCCTTCAAAGAACAACTCAAATGAACATTAAAGTTACATTTGTCATAATAATATGAACATTGACTTCCTTTATCGTCACATCCATCACAATTAAATTCATATTTTCTTGTCAATACGAGAGGTGGATAATTATGGTTGTAATCAATTTGCTTGGGTTATTTCTCAGCCAAGTCTTTATTCTCTTTTTTCAACTTCCTAATCTACAAAACAGTGAAATGATATGCCTTTGCTCAAAAGATATACATGACACTTATAGCATCACTTTTCATAGTCTTTCCATCTACACCAATCATGATCAAGGTTAACATTCCTTTTGTATGGAAATTAAAACCTAGGTCCTCAGTTTTATCTCCAAAAGAAAGAGAAAATCGGGGCATGTTTGAGAAGTACTCTTCAATATCCCCTCGATCTTCATTAGCTATACAAAACAATCTCAAAGGATTATTTATATCTTTGAGTTGTTCATGTGAATAAATGTCTTGTACCTAATTAATTCATTCACTAGGTAATTAGGGGGCATATTTACAAGTTAAGTTTAAATGGATATAAGATTCTTTTAGAAGTCTTAATTGAATTTTCTAGAACCTATCTTATCTCTGCATCATTTCCTAGGTAATTAGTTAGTTGTAACATGTGATAGGATTAAGAAACTTGTCATGATCTTGTCTAATCTTATTCTCCACCTTGCCTATATAAGCAAGGCATCATACACACTTTTCCATATTCAGTTTGGCATTCTTGCATCCTTAATGATAGCATGATATTTATTCTATTTCTCTCTTATGGAAGTCATTTTGTCTTGCAAGTGATCTTGGGGTGTTCGAGGAGTTCACCATAAACTCCTACATGAGCTCATTGTATACTTGTATCAGTTTTGGAGTGAAGGATTGACAAGGAGAGCACCAATTGGCAAAAAAATACAAAGCTAGTATTTGCCAAAGGATCAAAACTTGGAACTAATAAAAAAATCAAAACATAGAAATAATTTGCACAACTAAAATTGCTTTACAACTATCATAAGGTGAAAAAATAATTAAAAAATCATTTGAATATCACTTGGCTCATTGGATATTATGTGACACTATTAAACATTAACACCTTCAAATCACACACACTATGACTATATTCTTATATGTTGGTGTTGAAACTTAAATAAGCATACATGCTAAAACCTTAATTGCAAGGTTTGGTTGGTAGTAAAATCCATGAATAATATAAATAATAATAGCTAGCTTGTATTCTCCTTCTAACCCCACTTAGTAATAGAGTGTTGGGGGCCATGGGGATCCTCATAAGTCCCCTAGACAGTTAGCTTCTAGTAGCTTATGTAATTTACAACCTTCTTCTTAGATGCCTCATTCATTTATCACTTATCATAGCTATGGAGAAAGTGGAGGGGGGACATTTTACACTACCACGCTCTTGAGGTCTAACGGTTATCTCTATATGATGGAGGTCCCAAATAGAAGGTAAGAAAAGTGTATCCAAAATAACTAGTTTTTATCTGAGCTACTTGCTAATTAGAGTTACGGATGAAAGCTTTAAGTTGGTTTTATTGGCATTATGCATTACTACTTAAGACATACTTGTTTTTTTGTCTTTTGGTACTATCAATTGGAATGATTTACAGTCACCTGGACTGCAAACAACAAGAATTCAATCAAAAAAACATGACGAGCATAAGGCTTTCAAGAGTAGAATCTACACAGAATGACATGACTCAAAATATTTGATGATATTTTCAACTTCTATTTATGACAAGGTAGATGCTAGAAAGAGAATAGAATGTCAAAAAAATGATTTCACTACATAGATATTCCAAAAAATAATACTCACTAAAACCATGGCAAGTGACTTACCTCAAGATTCTGCATAAATTGTGGTGTTCTGCCAATGATACCAAAGAGAAAGAAAGGTGTAATGTTTGCAAGAAAAAATATGAAACCCTACCACAATAATTTTTTTTAAAAATAAGATGAACCAAAACCAATCTCCCTATAGCTATTGCTTCAATCTATTCATAGTAAATAAAAATTTCATCTAAATTTTTTAAGGTTTTAGGGCTACTCTATTCTTGAGTTCGAAATAATATTTTTGCCGCACTTTTAAACAAAGTTACAAGTAAAAGTTTATTTTCAATCATGAGGAAATAAATGTTTCAACTACGTGAAAGTTATTTTTGCCAGTGTGAGACAAGTTTTCAGAGAACTAGTGCCTTCATTTAACAAATAGCAATAGCCTTTATGTAACATGTGTGACACAATTATTATGAAATTGAATCATAATAATTTAAAATTCCATTAAAGTAAATTTTATTGGTGGGATTTTTTCTTATTATCATTATAAGTATTTATAGGTGAAATGTAATAAAAATAAATTATTTCATTAATATGATAGTCATATGTGAAAATTGAAATACTAGTATATTGTTTGTGTAGAGGGACTTAAGTATATATATAATAATAAGATTGATTTTGACTTGTAACAAAAAATTGGTGCAAGGGCACCCATGTGCTGAAAAGTTGTCAATATTGTTAAATGTTGGGTTTTTGTGATGTTGAGTCAATTTTTTTTGTAATAAGGAATATTTAGACAATGGTTCATGTTTTTGGTCATGTGGGGTCAATCTTGTGAGAAGTTGTCACTTATGTTGAGTTTTGCAAAAAGTTGCAAAGTTGCTCGAGTAACTTTTGCATTTTTTGTCTTTTGTGGAAGTTGAATGGTTAGATATTTAAAAAATAGTTTGGAACCATTGTTTTTTGTTGTAAAGGTTTAAATATTCCTTGTAAAGCTCGAGGAAAACTTCTAGTGTTGATTTTGGAGATAAAACAATAAAGCATACTATGTTTGCTTCTGTGTTTTTGCTGCTACAGAAGTTAGTATGGCCTCGTACAACCTGCAAATGATCTAAACTATATTGGAATTGATGAAGGAGTGAATTATCTTTCTTTTTATTATCTCATCAATTTTCATTAAGATTTAAAGGAGTTCTAGCCATTTTTCTATAAATAGCAAGGAAACCCTAGTTTGTGATGGTTTGAGGGAATAAACATGAATTAGAGGCCATTCCACCAGTAGAAAAACCTGAGAATCAGTGGAATGGATGTAGGTAGGATTTTTTTAGATTTTTTGGTGTTTGTAGGAGTAGGGGATGGAGTTAGGGCCGAGTTTGATACAACTCTAGCCTAATATCACCATGTATTAGGCTTAGGATGTTAGATAGACATAGGGTTTAGTGAAAGAACATTTTGATGTTTGTTCTAGTTGACGAAAATTGTATGTACATACCCCATATGACATGTTAAAGGCTATGGAGTGAAGAATTTAAGAGTGGAGATGGTAAACCCAAAGTTGCTTTGTAAAACAATCCTAATTAGGCCTAATTGGAGAGTGGCAATCCAGATTTGAGGGTGTTCTTACAAAAAAACCATATCTACAACTTCGATATGTTTTCAAGTGGCTTAAAGGGTATTAGGAATGGTGTTTATGTTTTGGGTATTGGGTCTACTCTACAAGATTTATGGGAAAAACCATGTTCCAAGTGGTACTAGAAGATTAGGAGAATTTGAGAGAAAACCACCAAGTTAGGGTTTCAAGATTGCAAAGTTTGTTGAGTTGAGTTTGTGTTGATACCTGCACCCTACTCTGCATAAAAAATCTACAAATTGTTATCGTAATCTATATGCTTGGGTGTTAATATTAAAACTTGAGCATTCAATTTGTTTTGTTTTATCATCAATTATGTAAAACAAATGTATTTCTATAACTATCCCTAAAAATAATTTAAATTCTTGAGGATTGGTATTTGGGAGAGTATTTTTCCTTGTATCACAATCATTATGAAATTCATGAAACTAACATATGTCATCTTTATTTTTTATTTTATGATTATTGTGGACTACTATAAATAATTATCACTACTAAAAAGGGATGTGACCTTCCATAACATCTTTTAAATTATTGTGGTAGGAAAATGTAGACTTTAATATTTCCAAACTCTATGAGTTTATTATCTTTTATCCAAACATACACACACATCCAAGAACATTATTATAATCCTGAGGTATTTATTTCTATATATTATCTTATATAATAAAGTTCTTAAATAAAATAATATCATTTATTCCACTCTTTGATTGTTAATCTCTAACATATTACTTAACGCATATTTTACTAAAAAAAAATCATTGCACCTCCTTTTGGTGCAAGTGCTAGTTAATAATTGTAATGAGAAAATTGGATACATGTGCCTTTTTTAACATTTTGGTTCATGGTGACTAGGGTAAGTTTCTCTTTCTATATTTACTAGTGTATCAATTGTATTACATGTAAGTTATTCAATGGCATTATTTTACTTTAATCTTGTTATTATTTATTTTACAAATAGATTCTCATCTTTAAATTTATTATTTACTATTCTACTTCACATTCATGGGTGCATAATTAATTTAGATTATTTATGTGCTTATATATTTGAATCCCAAATTTCAAATTTTAAATCTTGTTGTCTTTTTCTATTATTTGTTATGTGTTGACTAAAGTGTGAGTTATTAAAAATTACTTGTTAGAATATTGTAATCAAGGACTAAAACTACTTCAAAATGAATCTTCAGGAGCACAACTAGGAATCTATGAAGCACATCTAGAATTCAATTACAAAAGGTTTTAAAAAATATATCATCATAGTAGGAGTACATTACATGCTTAATTACTATCTTCAACCTTTGTTCACCATTGTTGAATTAGCCCATCCAAATGTTTGACTAATGAGAACACAACCCTCACAATTAAATAAATTACCCAAAGGTTTATTATATATAACACATGTTGATTACTAGACTTAGAGTGCATAATCAAAGGGAAACCAATTTTAGGCAACACAATTTATTTAAATCAAATTAACTAATCACATTTATTTTATTTCATGCCCACAAAAATCACCTTCATACTTGTGGAAATGAACTAGGATAATACATAACCAAGTTTCTAGATTGACAATAGTTATCTAATAAGAGTTTATTTTTTAACACCATGTTGAGTGGATTTTTTATATTTGTGCTATGTAATCTTCATCATATCTAGAACTAAGTAGCTCAGGTTTATTTTATTTAATGTTTACAATCATTTTTAAATAATTTCTTTAGTATTTATTATAAAATTTTATATCAATCTCAATTCTACAGTCATATTTAGAGTATGTTATTTAAGTCCAATTTTTTAACTTTCTAAAAAAAATCAATCTTCTTATGTATAAATTTCTTTTTAATTTTATTTTCTATTCAAATTTCTCCTATTTCCTACTTTTTATACTTAATCTATCCCTATAACTTTCTTACAAATTATTAAGCGTATTTTTCTAAAAATCTATCCACATCTTTCAAAATCTATACTTAATTTTTAGTTGTTATCAAAATTTGACTAATTTTTAAGTTAGTTTTGCATTAAATAAATGATGTATGAATAATATGTTTCTATATAGTAGACTATGAAAAACTACATATCTTATTTTCAATATAGTTAAAAACATCTTTACTAATTATCCATTGTCTATTTTTGTTATATTTTGAGATCAATAAATTTTATCTTTTCTATGTGAAAATTATTAACTTTGAACAACTCTCAAATCTTGTGAAAAATCTTTTTATTTTATTTTAAAGTAGAATAGTAGTGTAGAAATGCTATGCAATTTTATTTCTAACCTATATTTGAATATTGTAAACACAATTTTACTTGATTGCTAGTATTTTCAAGATATATTTTTAATTGACTTTGCACTTCTCATTACATGGAACAATAATTAGCAAAGATAAAATGGATATAGAATATAAGTTTTCTTATTTTTATATAAAATGAAATAGGGGAGAGGAGCCTATAATGGAGCACCTTAACTTCACATTTCTCAAAATCTTACGTGGAAATTTCAAATCAGTCCCAATTTTGTACAACAGTTTATTTGGCAACTCATGTGCTTCTATATTTGGTTTTAGGGCCACATCATCAAATATGATGCCGCATCAACATGCTTTTTGTTGAGGTATCAAAAAGGCCCAAAAATAAAGTGGGACTGATAGTGGTGCATTAAGTCATGTTTTATTGGTGTGTTGATGTGGCATCACATGATTTGTCACTTTGCGTACTTTATGGATAAAAAAATGTTTTGCTCTACTATGGGGCTTACTGAGGACTACTTCTATCCCCACTATTGGACCCTGCTCCATTATGGGCCCCTCTCCCCTACATTGTTTATAGTTATACTACATGCATGCCAAATCATCTATGAACCACTTACTTTTTGTTTTATTCATGTTTACTAATAAATAGTCTTGTATCATGAAAAAAGAAGATTATGGTGAGAGTGATGTTTTAATTAGCAATTTTAAATAATGTTAGTGTATTGACATTTCTACCTCATAATGTGAGAGACCTAGATATTGCACTTTGTGCTACTACACTTGTAGCTAATTATGGCCTCTCAAATATCTAGTATAAGAATTTTATTAATCATCAATGCATTTTTTTATTTACATTTTTATGTACAATTAATGTTGATTTTTTACTTAATATGTTTAATGCATTGTACTATTTATTTACGATGAATGTTTGAGTTTTCACATGAATGAGCTCAATGAAGGGCCTTATTCATTCCATATTGGGGTATGCACCAATACCGAGCCCATGCAAAGTAATTATCGAATGAGACGACCCAAGTACCCGCTTGTGTACCGTCTCTCTTTGTTGAATTTTAGTGTGTACCATTAGTTCTCATGCATAACGTCACTCCCATATAAATGTATCCAGCCTAGGTAATGTCGGTTTGCAGACTTCTTGGCTCACAAAAACTAAAATTCATTTTATCGGGCCCTCAATATGGCCTCAAGCAGGCCGGTGATGCAAATAAAAACACATAAATTCTCTTTGTTGCATAAGATAACTTCACTCTAGTCTTCTCCGAGTTTCTCAGCCTTTATTTAATTAAGTAATGAAGTGCACATTAAGAATCTCGATCCTCCATAGAAACATAATCAATGTGCACCAAAATTATATATTAAAATGTTTTAGAGCTATAAATTTTGGATCATCATACCATCATCTTCCCTTATGCTATTCAATTGTCAATGTCTAATAATATTCACTCTTTCAAAAAAATGTGTTCCTCTAGATTTGGGTGATATTTTAGATGTCAAAGTTCAATAAGCTTCTTTTGTTTTTCTAAGATATGTATGTGTGTATGATAATTGCTTTCAACATTTAGATTTTTTTTCCCGAAAACTATCTCTCATCCTTGGAATTTAGAGAAACATTAATAATCTTTAAATCTAAGGAATCAATACAGAAAATATCAAATGATATTCAATAAAGGTTTTTCATCACATCATTAATATTATCATCAAACTATTACAATTTGATTGAAAAATCATGTAAATCTTGTTAATTTGACTTGTAAATCATTTTATGTTCATGAAGTGAATGAATTATATATGTAGAAGTAAGAACTTTACACAAGATGAACTACCCTTAGAATAGAAAGGAATTTTAATAAAAGCTTCTCATACACAATCATTACCTCTTTATCTAACTTTGTTCATGTGGCTTCAGCAAAGAATATGTCTTGGGAGACTTCTCACATGAAGTGGATCCATCTATCCAATGATTATGCTTATAATTGAAAAAGATGCGCTTTGGAAGTCACATCATTTGTATCATGTAAAGTAATTGTATTATTGTTATTATTATTGACAATTAATTTGAAGTATTGAATACCAACACTAGAATGCTTGAGTGTTGGTCCAATGGGTTCAATAATACTTTGTCAATATACATCATTCTTTTAAATGATCATATGAAGAGGAGATAGTAGATGAACTAGAGGCTCATGAATAAAATTGTAAAGATCAATCATCTAAATCACATAAACAAATGTATTGACAACTATTAGCATTCTCTATGGAAGTGAAAAAATGAGAAGAATATTCTTCAATGATAGGTATTGTCAATTCATTATGTAAACCTAGAAGAGAACCACTAGCTCCCTTGATAAATTACCTCCTTTTATCCTTGAATTCCAAGTTGATTTATACCACCTTCTATCACTAAAAATTAGTGTTGAACACTTTGTTTGCTAGAGCCCTTAAAATATCTCACCCCCTATATTTTTATATCAAAGTTGATTCATCAATCATCCATTACTAAAAATTGAATGTCGAACAATTAATTTATTAGAGCCCTTACAATATCTCACCCTTGGAAAGCACATAATAAATTAAATAACAACCATATAATAGAGAGAGAGAGAGAGAGATTCATATACTTTGAGAAAGCACTTTAAAAAAAATCTACTATGAAAGCATTGGTATTAATGTATTTATATCCCAAAAAACTAATTATAATATAGGATGACTCTCCAAGCCTTAAATGGAGACCAAGAGCCTCATCCAAAGAGAAAGCCATGCAAGATATGACCTTCTTGTAAAGCTAAAATCAATTTTTGTTGCTATCCCCATGAGATCTAAGAATTGATGATATCCACACATCTTGCTCCATGTTCATCAAGTTCTCCTCAACAACTAACTAAAGCCTCTCAGTGCTTACAATAAGCTCCACTCACATTAAGAAGTTACAAGATGATCGAGTGATGTGAAAGAATCCATGATTGAGATCCCACAAGCCCTAGATGATATTATGAAGAGAAACCTATCACATACAAGTGATAAATTGCACAACAAAATATGTGAAACAATAATGATTATTGATTACTAAATTGATTACTATATTGAATAGAGTGAAGGCTTTAATAGATTATGAAAGGAATCAATTAAGTGCAAGAAATAAAGAATGAAAGAGGAACAAAAATAAAAACACATGAACACCAGTATTTATCATGGTTCACCATATAGGCTACATCCACATTGAAAGTAGAGGAATCCTTTATTAGTTATCAATTCGAATGAATACAACAATAATATGCAACAATAGTTATAAAGACTACTTCAACTCTTCGTATATAGAGAAGCTGAACAACAATACAATTGGAGGGAAAATAAAATAAATAGAAATAATATTGGGTTTCATATTTTACAATCTCCCACTTGAAACCCAATCATTGTTGCACACTTTTAGAGATTCCCCTACTTTAGCCCTGCTATCAGAGTTTGACAAGGCTGAGAGAAGTCTTACAAAATTTGAAATTCTCTCTCGTCACGATCTTGGTCAGAGCATCAACTAGATTCACATTTGTATCAATCTTGGCCACCTATAACTTGCCATCTTCAACCACATGGAAAATAAAATTATGATACGAATCAATGTGCTTGGAGCAATGATGAGATGTATGATTATTTGCCATAAAAAATGACACTCCTACTGTCACAAAAAAGAAAAAAATCTTTCTTCTTACATTTCAACTCACTCAACAACTACTATAACCAAATCATCTCTTTGGCCCCTTTAGATAGAGGCATATATTCAGCCTCAGAAGAAGAAAGAGCAATAGATTGTTGCAATCTAGAAACCCAACTGATTGCTGCCCCCAACAAATGTAAAGGCATAGGCTGATGTAGATCTTCGTTTGTCCAAATCACCTCCCAAATTGGAATCAACATATCCATGTAACTGAAGCACCTCTCCATGAAAACATAAAGCATAACTAGAAGTACCTTTCAAGTACCTCAAAATCCACTTATCAGCTTCCCAATGAGCCTTGTTAGGATTACTGATAAATCTACTAACTACTCCCACTACATGAGAGATATCAAGCCATGTACAAATCATGGCATACATTAGATTGCCAACTGCGGAAGAATAGGGAATATGTTTCATGAAGTTTTGTTCTTCTTGTGTCTTGGGACACATATCGAAGGAAAAATGAAAGTGATAAGCTAAAGGAGTGACAACAGGCTTAGCTTCCTTTATTCCAAACCTGTCCAAAACTTGAGCAACATACTTTTCTTGAGACAATTTGATTTCTTTTTTTTGCCTATCCCAGATTATACACCTGCCAAGTATTCGTTTTGCTACCCCTAAGTCTTTCATGGCGAAATGTTGAGCTAAAAGTTGCTTCAAGTCATGGACTACTATCATGCTAACTAGCATATCATCAACATAAAGTAATAATAAAATAAACTTACCAATACCAAGTTTCTTGTAATAGACACATGGGTCAGACTCACAATGGATGAAGTGATGCTCAGTCATAAACTAATCAAATGTGTGATACCACTGTCTTGGGGCTTGCTTGAGCCCATACAAGCTTCATTTTATTCTACAATATAAGTGTTCCTATCATTTCTTGACAAAACCTTTCGGCTGCTCCATTTATAATTCTTCTTCAATGTCCACATGAAGGAAAGTAGTTTTAACATTGAGTTGTTCAAGCTCAAGATCACATGCTACTACCAAACCCAAGACTATACAAATGGAAGTCATCCTCACAACTGGAGAGAAAATTTCATTGAAATCTATTCCCTTTTTCTGATCATAGCCTTTGACAACCAACCTAGCTTTGTAGCATTTCTTACCTCCTTTCAACCGATAGACCCATTGATTTTTAAGTCTTGCTTATGAGGTGGAAGTTTCACCAAATCCCATGTGAGATTTGTATTCAACGAATCCATTTCTTCCCACATTGCCTCCATCCATTTCTTGCTATTATAATAATTGCAAGCTTGTTTGAAAGTCACTGGCTCTATTTGATCAGTAAATAATAATTCGGGGTAATCAACCAGTAATAATTCAAAATCTTTGAATTTACTTGGAAGTTTCTTCTGCCTAATAGACTACCTCGGTTGATTCTCTATTTTTCTTCCAATAGACTGCAGATTGGAACTTGCAAGTTCCTACCCTATTACGACAGTATCCTTTCCAAACACATTATTAGAAGTCCTTATTTTGTTAACACTTTGTTCTTTGTCAGCATATCAGGTTGACTGGGTATTAATTCCTTCATGTATATTTCTTTTGGGCACGATATGTGTGGCACCATCCAAAGGAACCAAATTCATTTGACGCAACAGGGATGGGCTATGAGAATTGTGCGTAGAAGATGGAGAAATGTGGGAGTCAAAATCCCCAATTTCTGATGAAGCCTTGAGAGACCCCTATTCCTGGATGCTAAGGGATTTACTGTTGTTGTGCGTAGGAAATAAGTTAGTATTGGAGTCAATTTCTCCAACTTTTGATTTCCACGGGTGCCCTCCCAACTCCTACGCATCCATCCTGGGTGTTCCATGTTGTTGTGTATGGTCAAAAGAACTCGCAGACCTTTGTGGAGAGACCTGCGTAGGGTTCCAGGAGGAATAAATTTCCTCATGCGAAGATGTGATGCCTCTTGGTGAGGCGTGTATATTAAATTCAGGCTGCTCGAGATTCTCTGACTACTCTCCATCATACTAAGAGGAATCAAGAGGGCCATGTTGTAAAATAGAGGTGGGTGAAGGAACCGTTGTAGAAGGCAAAGATACAAATGACCCCTGCGAAGTATGGTTCTCAAATGCAAATAGAGGAACATATTCCTTGGAATCCATAGATTGAATTTGCAAGGCTGGAAAGGTGTGTTCATTGAATACCACATCACGAGTCTGAATTATCTTTCGTTCAAGTGGATCCCATAACCTGAAACCAAATTTATCCTCACCATAACCAATGAATATGCAATGCTTTGATTTAGGATCAAGTTTATACCGGTTTTTGTTGAAAATTGCAGCCAATTAAAGACAATTTCCACATAACCCATAAAGAAATCTATGCATTTAAGTATTCAAATCCACATGCAAGAGAATAGACAACATACCCATGAAAATATGACACAAGATATACCCTGGGAAAACCCTCAAGAGGGAAAAAACCTAGCCTCCAAAAGCATCCATCTCTCATATATTATTCAACAATAAGATTACAATATATCTTCTGAGTCTCCATGAACACCATTGAAGCAACAAGCTCTCTCCAAGAAATCCATGCAAACAAGCATGCAACCACACATCCTGTGCCATGCTTCAAACCCTCACAAATGCTAACCAGAGCTAATCATGCAAAATTGCATCATCATCTAAATAACTACCTTTGTGGTTGCTTTTATAGAAGCAAGCTCCCACAAAACCACTAAGTGGTATTACACAAAACTATGTGACAATAACTATGAGATTACAAACCATGTCCCCTTATTTAATATTGGGTGCTTTATTTATTATTTCCCCAATATTAAATAATTACATTTTAGCAACTTAACTTATTTCCCACATGCAACATTAAGTGGCCCCAAGAATAATTACATTAAATACATAATGCAAGGTGTACAACACACCTTTTCCCAACATTCTCCCACTTGTTGTATACATTGCATAAAGGGAACAAGTAACCTCAAAACATGAATCAAATGAACAATCCATATAGCCACATATACCATCATGGAATCAAAATGCTCCATGTGCTCCATCAAGATACCTGTAATAAGAATCAAAGTGACCACCATCCCAAACATGAATGATCTCATCCTCCATCATGCCAATGCACAAAGATAAGAAGCCATCCAATAGAGAAACCACTCAATCTGTCACAACGAAGCATAAGTCCTGCTCAACTGATATCCCAAACACATACACTCAATCCAAAAGTATCAATATGCACCAGTAGTTGTCAAGATACACAAACCCAAAGCTGAAATAACACCCACACAAGTGCCAATACATCCAACTATTCCATACCTCCAAGGTATACAAAACATAGTAAACTCATGCCATAAACATATACACCCATAAACTGCAATCATAAACTCCATGTGAAAAACCTGTCAAAGAATGACATACACATCCAAGAGCTCCCACTGCATGGGTAATGCAAATCTAAAAAAGATCAAGGCATACCAAGTCTACTAATAACATCATATAGAAAGTGTAAACTACATCATGTAGTAACAAGGAATCATCCACAATGATATCCAAACCTGTATATCAATAACCTGTAAGAAAATTCTCCTACATACACCTCTAAAAGCCAACTATGTCAAGTATGATCTCCTCCACAACACTCCAAAAGAAAAGCCATAACAACACCCAACTGTTCAATCTCCAAGATCAAACATAACATATGTATCATGTAATCAACATGGATGTAAGCCTCTCATAACCAAAGAAGATCAAACTAAATCCATTCCCAATGAAGGAAATAAGCCCATTACATCTCCTAAACTCAACCTCAATGAGTGTAATCATAATGCATAAGGAGACAAACATGCCAACACTACTCAAATGAACTCTCCAAAACCATATATCCATAGCTCAAGATCCTTATGCATGAGAAGATAAAGCATAAAACACAAAGCACCTGAAAGTAACAATGGGCAATACCTCTCAAGTGAAACTGCTGAGTAGACCAAGAGTGGGGAATGAGAATGCTCCTCCAAGACATCCAAGTCATCATGGCTCATCCAAGAACACTCTCCTCATAGGTCCATGTTGAACTCACGTCCAACCAAGGTGTAGGCTCCTCAAACTCCCTACTAAAATCTCATCAAGAGTAACAATCTCAACACATGTCTCTAATCATAAGAGAACTCAAGCCTCACCTATGTCTCCAAGTATCCATGAGTACCTGTAACCAACCTATCCATGCCAAACTCCAAATGCAATATAGCACCATCATGAAGTAATCAAGCAAATTTCAATGTACCCAATACCAATAGAACCACACAAGATCAATGTCATATATCCAATCACGAATCAAGAAAATAACCATGACAACATGATCTAACCATCTCCTAATAGGAGATCTCATACAACAATGCATACATCCTAGTCTCAAGAGAACAAGTACCATGCCAAAACTCTAACATATGATCAAGAGTAAACCATGACATAATACAATAACACCCTAAACCTAGAATCAACATATGTAATCAATATGAATAAAACCATCCTCTGTCAATGAAACCAAAGATGCCAATTAACCAATGACACCAGTAATCACTGCAAAAAAACATCCACCATCAAATGGAGAATCCACATCACTGCCAAAAACTCCCATTGAACTGTCATACCAAGTCACACATGGCATCATGACAACCATCCTCTCCATGAAGATCATCCAAGTCTACACACAGAACTGAAATGTCACCAGTAACATAATAAGAGAACCAAAATATCCAAGCCAAGAAGATACTTACAACCGCCAAACCATCATAAAAATATCCATCACCGCCAAAACTATCACTGTCAAAAGCTCTCACTGAAAAGTGTAATCAAGCTATCCATGACATTATGATAACAATCTTCTCATGAAGATCAACCAAAGGCCCTCACACAATCAAAGAACTCAAATATAACAAGAGCTCCCAAAAGGAAAATTAAAACCATGATCCTCATACCACGAAGATACACTGCCACAACCATAATCAGGAACCAATCCAACACCACCAACAATGCACCTACACAAACCATCATGACATGCCAAAGTCTCTAAAGCAAAAGAAACATCCATGACACCATGATCACCACCAAATGTAACAACAACTCAACCCAATAATGTCCACATATCTGCATAATCATAGTCAACTACATATATCTCATATCATGATTGTACCTGGTAATACCATCTCACCTCCTCAAAATGATAATCAAATCAGCAAACTAAATGACTAATCCAAGCCACCAAAATTGAACATGCATCAACACTGAAATATCAATGGGCAAAGACAACCCATATTCAAGTCATAAATGCAACATGTAAGTATAGACCGCCTACAACATTGCACAACTTGTAAATACATCAATGAAGCATATAAATCCAACCATATACTAATAACCATGTCGAAAATAGAATAATCTGAGATGTACAATTGAGCATACAATGAATCCAACATCAAATCTCCAAGATTTGATCATCCATAAACTCATAATATCACCATAGTCAAAGAAACCCATAAACAACTCAGATAAAGAAAAGAGAAAATAAACCATGCCAAAATATTTCCAAACCTAATCCACTGTATAGTGCTCTAAACAAGCTTTACGTCGACTATTTGAAGTCCAAAATACGACTCCGTATGCACCCAATATCACCTCTCGAAGCTCAAAACAAATATCTGACTTTGAACAAGAAAAACACTATCAAAACTAAAGAATCTAGAAAAATCTCTATCACCATAGCATAGAGCACTGAGTCAGATTTCCAACGAATCTAAGAAGTCAAAAAATAGACAATCTGGGCAAAAGTTATGCCCCTCTGAAGTAAAACTGTAATTTGCACCTAAGGCAAAAAAAATTAGCCACCACTGGTGACTGGGCGGCGCCGCTCCTTGGGTGGCAGACCAAAAATAAAATTTCAAAATAATTAAATTTTATCTTTTTAAAAAAATTTGAGTCCCTTAATTAAATGCATGGCAGAATTATAATGAAAAAATTTAATAAATAATTTTGTTTATTTAAAAAATATTTTAACCCCACAAGGGGGCGGTACTAGGGCCTGCCAGTACTGGCGGTACTGCCCACGGCGGTACCCTGGTGGTACCACTGTCAATGGGTACCACAGGGTACAACGCTGGTAGTGCCAGCACCAGCATACGGTGGGGGGCCGACCCCCCCTCAAAATTTATTTCAAATTTTTTTTAATATAAACCTTTTTCAACCTTTTAAAAGTTTTTTTTTTTCATAAAAAATTTTGCCTTCAATATGATTTTTTTATTTTATTTGTGCGGTACGTAATTTTAATGGCAATGGAAAAAAAATTAATATTATTTTGACGTCGTACATTTAGTATGGGTACAAAAATTTGTAATTTTTCACAGATTTCCAGGGTTAAATTATATATCAATTTTCGTCTCTCGACCAACCCGGATCCAACCGTGAGGTCTATTTTGGGCCAGAAGATCGTCTATGAAAGCTCACCCCCAAAACCCCCATTTGAATACAAAACCAAGAAACCTATTTCACCCAAAATTTCTTACATCCCAGATCCACAAACAACCCATTTAATCAACAAACCCAAAACCCTCAGATCTGCAATAAACAACCTGCAAAACCTTCATATCCTACCATGTCTTTGATTCTCACATGCAATGCATAGATTCAAACTTAAACAAGATTTTTCTCAACCAAGGGTTATACAACCACAACCAAAGCTTTGATACCACTTGTTGGAAACTTGCAGCCAATTAAAGGCAATTTCCACATAACCCATAAAGAAATCTATGCATTTAAGTATTCAAAATCCACATGCAAGAGAATAGACAACATACCCATAAAAATATGACACAAGATATACCCTGGGAAAACCCTCAATAGGGAAAAAAAAACCCAGCCTCCAAAAGCATCCATCTCTCATGTATTATTCAACAATAAGATTACAATACATCTTCTAAGTCTCCATGAACACCATTGAAGCAACAAGCTCTCTCCAAGTAATCTATGTGAACAAGCATGCAACCACACATCTTGTGCCATGCTTCAAACCCTCACAAATGCTAACCAGAGCTAAACATGCAAAATTGCATCACCTTACAATAACTACCTTTGTGGTTGCTTTTATAGAAGCAAGCTCCCACAAAACCACTAAGTGGTATTACACAAAACTATGTGACAATAACTATGAGATTACAAACCATGTCCCCTTATTTAATATTGGGTTCTTTATTTATTATTTCCCCAATATTAAATAATTACATTTTAGCAACTTAACTTATGTCCCAATGTTACATGCAACATTAAGTGGCCCAAAGAATAATTACATTAAATACATAATGCAAGGTGTACAACACACCTTTTCCCAACAACCTAGACTCTATGTTTTCTTGCATTTGGGAAATCAATCCATCTATCATCATATGAAATCTTTGGATAGAAAGAAATAACCACATTTTTCAGGAAGAAGTCTTTGGAACTGAAACAAGTTATTCAAGAAATGGAGACCTCTATATCGAAAGTAACATTATCAAGTGCATTTAGAATCTCACAAGCAAAAAAAATATTTTCTTCATGGGATGCTTCCATTCTCAAAAACTAGCCCCTTCTTAAACTTCCTAAACTTAGGTCAATGAAACACAAAGGACCTCTAGTTGACAAAAAACTTATTAAATGGTTCCCTCCACCAAGGGATTTCATAAAAATAAACTTTTATGGTGCTTCTAGAGGTAACCCTAGATTTTTGGGGCTGTGGTGGTTTTGCAAGATTGGCAGGGAAATTGCATTGGCTCCGTTTCTCAATTGCTTAGTGATTAGACAAACAATGTAGTTGAATTCAATGTACTACAACTTGGTTTGGAACTAGCTATAAAATTATCAATTCCCCAAATAATAATCGAAGGAGACCGAATGATTGTAGTTTCTGCTCTTTCAAAAACAAGCTCAAACTCATGGAACCCGAATTACATTTTGTCACACATTCAACTTTTACTCAAAAAAAATCATGTTATTAGATTACGCATTGTTATAGAGAGGCTAATAATCTTGCAAACTCCTTAGCTAACAAGTCCATCAATGTTCAAATATTTTTTAAATATTTTTCAAGACATGATTGTGCCTTGCTATTCAAATGATATTGCATTATCTGGATAAATGTTGGTTCCTCTCAGGTACAAAAAATACAATTATCTTCATAAATGGGTCTTGTGCTTTCATCGATGGGTTCTAAGGTTAATTTTTTTAAAGCCTGGCAAGAGTTGCATTGTATCAACTGCATGGTTTGTTTTTTATTATGATACATGGTATCTTCATGCTAACTGGACTAACAAGTTTCTTTCATTGGTTTCTTACTAGTTGACTTGTCAAATGTTTTTATGGAGGAACAAATCTCATTGTTCTTGGGCCCCTTCTGTATTAATCACCCGTGAGGAAATGATCCTCATAGACGGTTGATGGGGATTTAGGTGGCGATGGGTATTAATTTCCAAGATAGCATAAGTTCTTTATCAAAATAAAAAAATTGATTTTGGATGGTCAATATGACGTTCGCATTCCCCGAGGACATGTTATTTCCAAATTTAGTACCTAACAAATACTCATTACAATTTTAGGGGAATCCTTTATTAGTTATTTGTTGGAGAGGTTAATTTTGGTAGCCCCTTTATTGGGGTCACTGACTCTTAAAAATGGTTGTTTTATTCTAGCATTAATTATCGCTAGATTCACACTTACAATAGTTGTCTGGCTTGCTTAGACTTTGGTACTTCTTCAATTTTTCTATTCAATTTTCTTATGCCCATTCATTTGCTTCTTGTGCAATGAGTTTTACAGGTGTATTAACTAAACATGTGTGATCGCCTCTTGCAAGATTTAGCAGTAAATCTAGCAACTCACACCTACTTGATGTTTCCTTCTAGGAGGCAGATTTCTTATCCTTCTTTTTTTGTCTATCTTTGCAAGGCTGGATTGTAAGATTGGATGGGGATGAAGATAAAATTAGTGATTTCACTAGTGTTGGCACTAATTCCCTAGTAAGCATTTGGACATGGCATTCCTCTAGTTGGCTTTTTAAAACAGTAACACCTGCCATTTCCTTGCTCGGCCATTGGTATTAGCTCAAGCTCCATATGGTCATCAGCCTTCACACCTCTTTTTGGTACAATGGAATGTTAGTTTAATAACTTCAAATATGTATGTAAGGCCTCAAAATTTTCATGGGCTCATTTTGACTATTTTCAACTTGCCTCTCATTTTTTCTTCCTTTCAAAACATTGGCTCTTCCTGTGCTACTTTAATGGAGAATTCATTTAGATTTTTGGTTCCTGCAAGAGTTCATGAAATCAAGGATAATTCTCCTTTCACTTTTGAGAAGCTGAGAAGGTCCTCTGAAATTGAATGCAACCAAGTTGTTGATGCTATCTCCACTACATTAGGTTGGGATTGGTTAGATTTCCATGCAATGGCTTTACTGCTTGAAGTGGCTTCCCGATTTGTTTCGAATTTGATGGATGTTCTTTGGTGTGTTGAAATGGTGAAATATCTTGTAGGGACTGATGAGCCTTAAATATGCTCATAGTTTGAAACTTTTGATACTCTTACTTTTGTTATTAATAGTTGTTTAAACCTGTTGATTAAAGACTTTTTGGGTGGTATCCTGTAGCAACGAATTCCATATTCCTGTAGCTTGACAACTTTATTAATTACCTCTTTGACCTCCCGCATGGCTGATGTATGCTTATGATTTTGGATAATGGAATAGGATTAACGTGTGATTAATGAACAGATGTCGTGTCACTTGTGTGTATTCTTTCCTTCGCCTCTGTCACTTATTGCAGGTTGTTGGAGGGAGCAGGAGCTGATCAAGCGCAAAGAATCTCAGCTCTGTTGAAGAAGTTGTTCCAGTAATAACTCTTTGACTGAATCTTTGGGAAGGAGCTTAAACGGTCCTTTGATCTAGGGAGTGTGTAACGGTATATTCTCTCTAGATCGCGTCGAGTAGATAGACTTTCATTTATGAATATCTGTTCTGTGAATTTAGAATGTATTTATGATCACGACTTCCTTTGTTAGTTAGTTGACTTTTTCATTTAAATAATTGTTCCTCCTGCGTGAGGGAACGATGATGAAATAGTATGTGTTAAAATTAAGTTGAATAAGCAATAGAGTTCTGTGTTAAGTTTTATTTTTCAAATAGAGTAATCGATGTATCTTGGTCCTGAGTATGAATAAAATTTGATGAAGCTTTGAGTCAACTTCTTGTGTAATCTAGTTGATGCTTGCTAAGGGGGCCCACTTAGTAAGTATTTTTTAGCAAGTTGTAGTTAACTGTTCATTTCATGTTGATTACTAGTTAGAATCTATTTCTGTAGATTTCAATGCAAGCTCAGCCTTGTATTGTTCCTGCAGCATCAGGAATCCATCCTTGTGTCTGTTCCTGCAGCATAAGGCCAGTTTACAGTTTGTCCTTTAATAATAGCTACTATGATTTATGTTTTAGCCGAGTTGTGTCTGAGTTAAAAAGCTTTGCGTTGCATTTCTTTTAAGCATTTTTTTTTTATAGATGGTGACTGGAAACTAGTTCTTAGTGCACATACCGTGCTGCTCCATTTCAAGTATACGACCCCTGGTTTGACAAAGTAAACGAATGACCATGAGGAGATGTTAGTCGCCTGTTGGAATGTCCAATTCCCAGGTTTAGTTATGATGTGACTTTTATATCCTTTTGTGGGCATGACCTTTTTGGCATCGTTGTCGGGGATGGTGTCAATCTAAGAACCTGCTATAGTCATTGTTAGTAGTAGTTTAGTCAGTTTTTCAAAATATTTTAAAATACCATTAATTTTCATTGCATGCATAGAAGGAGAGACGCTCAGGGAAGATTTCCCTCCAACCTGCCATTCATTGCCAAGAAAACTGAACCAGCTTATAGCCTATTTGGGGATGAAATGAGAAAAGCTACCTTGCAGCATACAGAAGCTGTCCAACAGCAAAGGAAGAAATGGCACGATCAACACATCAAAACCAAGCAATTCTCTACTGGTGATTGGGCTCTGCTATATGATTCCAGATATCAAGAAAACTAAGGTAAGCTCACAACCCGTTGGCTCGGTCCCTATGAAGTTGAAAATGTGTTTGATAATGGTTCAGTATAGCTGGCCACAATTGATCCAGTCCATTTCAAATTGCTAGTTAATGGACACCGACTACGGTTATTATTCTTGGTAAGGAAAAGGAAGTGCAGTAAGGAAGAAGAGTCTTTTTCAGGCTTTCAGCATTAGTCTAAGTTTTTGTTTTAAAGATTTTTTATCATGGGTGGCCAACTAGTGAGGCACGAGCCTATGGCTCATGAGGCGTTGATACAGGATCCTCAGTTAATGCAAGCATTCGCCAATTGTGGATGGTTAAATTATTTCTTGAGAATTGATTCTTTTGATGAAGAGGCTACAAGTGAGTTCTTAAGAACATTTTCAGAAAATGAGGCTACGATATGGGGCTTGGCAGTGGCTGTGACAGAGGAAAGAATTGCAGAAGTTACTGGATTATCGGTAGTTGGTGAAAATTTTCCTGTTGGAAGGGATGCTGTCTCTACTAGGGCAGAGTTTATCCTACCAGCTGATGGGCCTTTTGAAATCTCAAAGCAAGGGTGCAAAAGAATGTCCTTGCCTTATCCATACTCTGAATATGCCATCTTTATTATCAGGTATTTAACTTGTGAAGGGCACTTCTCTTACCTACATTCATATCATTTCAAATTGTTAAGTCACATGAGACATGGACTGGTAGTGAATGTTCTGAATTTTTTGTTAAAACTTTTGCAAAGTAGTGCACACGAAACCCAAAAGGGTAAAGGAAACTCTGTCACACATCATGCCTAGTAAAAATTTTGACTGAGCGATCTTTAAGAGATGTTTCACCTCTTTCCTAGCATGAGTTTGCTTCCTGAAAAGGTCTTCAACCGCCTGAACCCCCTAGGGCACTACTTGTGCAGCCTAGAAGAAAGAAAATGAGAATTGAGTCCACAAGTACAGAAACAGAGCAAGAATTCGCTGCTCTTGCAGCGCCCAGTCCTGCAGCTTCTATACCAACATCCTCTACCGGTGTGCAAACAAGGTTTGCTGCTAGGAGAGAAAAAGGAAAGACAATTGTAGGTGAGTCATCTGGGGTAGGGCAGACTCCTAAGTCGAACCCACATACTCAAAAACAAAAACTTTTTGCCTCATCCTCTCTTGCGGAGTCTTCGCCTGTCTCTGTCTCTCTTGCAACAACACCCGTTAATACTCCAATTTCAATACCTTCTTCCCCTGCCAAGTCTGGATCTTCAAGACCAGCTAGGAAGAGGACTGCTAAGGAAGCATCCTTTGCTACTGCTCCTTCTGAAAAACTACCAAGAAGGAGTTCATTGAGAAAATAGTCTAAGCCTGCTCGAACCTCTGTTCAAATAGAAACTGTCATAATATTGAAGGACTCTGCTGAATCAGGTCATGATAACTCCCTGGGTATGTCTGTAAAAGCTCCACAAAGCTCCTCTACTATTCCAAAGGCAGCACAACCCAGTAATGTTGATAAGGGGAAAATGCTGAGTCTGGACGACTTGGCTTGTGCAGCTGAGAAATTTTTTGAGGAAGAACAATCTTCTCCCATGTAGCAACAGGGCTTCATTCTGTAGCAAGAGGATTTTGTCCTACAACAAGAAGGTGTGCTTGAACTGCCTGAAATACCCTATGATAATCCATTGCCCACTAAAGTTTGCACAGATTTAGTTGTGTACAAAAGGACTCTACTGATTGCATACTTGGAATTTCTGAGAATTAAGAGGAAGCTTGTGTCATTCCAGACTTTATGTTTTCACCATTTCGCCAAAACTGAAGTCCAGCAAAGTTTATGGGAAGAGGAAAAGAAAAAGCTGCAAAAGGAAATTGAAAAGCAAAAGCAAGAAATTCAAGATATGCAGAAGAAAATGGATGAAATGATGAAAATAACTGGAAGGATAATGGAGTGTAGGTTGCCACCTAAAGTATATGCAATGTGCCTCAAGGAACAGTTTCTTTGGTTCAAACTAATGAGGATCTCTAGAAATTTGGATCCTGATATTGAAACAGCCAAGGAATTCTATGATGCTTATGAAGTGGCCCCTAATTGGTTGAAAAACTCCATGTGTAAACTTTATTTACATGGTTATTTAATTCATGCAGAAACTAAGTGGAACCCACTCCTTTATATAGGTGATATCCATCTAAGAGCACTTATGTCTTGGGCTGCAAATAAGGTCAATTATGGGAGACAATTGGAAACATATGAAGAAGTAGAAAGAGATGAACCTATTCTTCTAAGAGCTGAGAGTTCAGACCCACACACAGTTTTAAGAACCTGGTTTGAAGTTACTTATGGAGAGAATCATGTTGAGGAAAGAGAGAAAATTTTTGACATCAGACAATAGGTATACAGTGAGTTCAAAGAGTAGAAATATATATTTTGGAAACTTGCCTCTTCCAAGATTGAGACAAGGTGGGAGAGATTGATTGTTGGTCTAAGAAAGACAGAGCCTCACAGCCCTTTAAACTTCGTAGCAACACTCAGGAGAACAGAAAGGTACATGCAATTGGGTTTGCAAAGCAGATTTGAATTATGGATGCCACTGACCTTCCAACCCCCAGTTTTAATGTG
>VDFB02324644.1:0-23290 GCA_007258455.2 Sequoia sempervirens | reverse complement strand
TTGTTAGTCAAGTGAAAAAATGAATCTTTACAATCCAAAAACCCTTTGCAACCCAAAACAAATGGCCAACCCTTAGGATTGGTAATTTTAAACTTGATCCAATATTAATGTAGATATTTTATTGCTATATGGTAAAAGACATAGAAATCATAACATATACATGTTATAACACACACTTCACTTTTTCTAAAATCTATGTTATTTTTAAAGAATTATAAAATTTGGCCACTTTTTGGCCCCCAACATTTTTCACTTAAAATAATTTTTTCACTTACCCTTATTTTAAGGTTCGGGGTTCAATTAAATTTTGAAGGTTAATTAATTTTAGTGGTCAATGTGTTCCTTCTACTAATACAAAGTTTGGAGTTATATAAATTAATTTCATATAGTTTTAAAAAATTATGTTAATTTAAATGCAAAAAAAAATTTGATGTTAAAGAGCTCCATCTCACCTTTATTAAATATATCCCATTTCTTTTTTTTTGGGTGAGAAATTTGACTATTTGAGACTTGAAAATCATAATCCAATATTTCTCAATATTTTTAGAATTTATTGGATTTAGTAATAGAATTTATAGGTTCAACCTTGGATTTCATGTTACTCCAAGAATCATTTTTATTTTTAAGTTATATTTTTCATGGATCTATTTTTCTACAAGAATTTTGAGGATTTAGTGGACAAGAACATTATAGAATGTGATGAAGTAATAATTATATTTAAATCTTGGATCATTAAAAGAATAAGAAGTAATTATATTTATGGAAGGCACCATTCGATATCGTGGGTTGATCAAGGTAAAGATAAGTGGCTTGCCCTTTCTTCTACCAGAGGTGTGTCAAAAAATATGGTGTTCAAGAATCATGAGGATAGTTGGGATAGGCTTGTTATAATGATAGAAAACCATGCAAGTTTTTGGAAGTAAAAATAGTCTCAGCAAGAGAATACTCATTTTCATAATCTTGGAAATGAAAATGGAAACTTTGGTAATTTGGGAAAATCTTATGGTTGAGTTCCTCAATTCAATGAGGATGCAAAAATAGAGGCATCCCAAACATAAGTTTGATGCTTCGTTGAATGGAAGAAATGCTAGTGGGTTTAGAATAAAATGCTCTATATGTATGTTTGGATATGTGGTGAGGGATTGGATTTGTCACAAATTCATTCATGGGTGTGGGTAAACTGGTATGAATCCTTTGATCTTTGTACCTCTTCTCGGAAGAATGCTTTCTGATTATTTTTAATAATTGACATGTGAAGGAAAGTGTTTTAGAAAATGGCCCATGTTGGTTTGACGACACTTTCTTTTGCATGCATCCCTAGAAGCCAAATTTTAGTACAAAGGATTTTAAGGATGGAAAAATTATAGTTTTCTTTGATCTTCCAAATCTCCTTTTAAATTTCTTTGATATTTTTTCTTTAGAGACTATTGGGTCTTCATTTGGGATGTTTCAAAAATTTGAGTGTCTAGTGGAAAAAGGATCCCCTCTTTTTAGGGTTTGAGCTCTTTTGGAAAACCCTCATCCTTTCTAGTTATTGTTAACATAATTTCTTGTAATGTCCCTTTTTCTAAAAAAAAAATTGTTTTCTAAAACTAATAGTTATTATTTTTAGTAAATTTGATTTTCAAAGTTGTCAATCAAGAGATACCGATAAATTGGGTAATATAGTGTTTCATGAAAAATTTATTAAATCAATTTTGGGAGATAAATTAATATTTATTTTTAATTTATCTCGGAGCATGTTTTGGATAAAAAATCAGATTTAATTACTTTTGACAATACTTGTCATAAAAGCAAATGTTTTTGGGAAATGGCTAATTTCTTGTTGGCCAATTTGGAAAAGGAGTTACAAAATCATGAGAGGAAATATTTCTTCCATTTTAGAATTAATTTTATGCATTCAAGAAGCTTCTTGAAGAAGGAAACTCATATAAAATATAATTGATTGCTTTTTTGGATTTATTCTTGCATATTTACCTTCACAAGTTTTGGTGTTCTTCTAAGGCTGGGAAATCAAAGAAGAAATATCATCTTAGGTTGGTAAACCAAGGATATTGAGACTTGAAGGTAGTGGTTATGATAGTCTCCAGAGTAGTTTCACACATAAATTGTCAATGTGCTGAACAGTTGAAGTTTATTCCAGAATTTGGTATTTTGTTTGCAAGTGGAAATGTGATATTTGGTGTTTGAGTGATTTATTTGTTGCATATGTTAATGAAAGATTTATGGATGTGGTTTTGTTGATATTTCATAGTATTTGATGTTATTTTATCATAATAAATTTTGGTGTGGATTTTGGAGAGTTTCCCTCTAGTCTCGGTAAAGTTTAGTGTGTGTTTGGGATTTATATTTGCTTTTTGTTTTGAGAAAAGTTGTAGCAAATGTATATTACTGTTAGAAGTTGTATGCGATAGAAATAATAATGTATTCCTATGTTAAAAATTAGAAAAATACATTCTCTTTTGGTTGCTTCAAGTTTTTGGTTATTTAATGGTGTTTTTGAAGCAATTTCTTGGATACCCAATTTCTTAAATCTAATTTAAATTGTTGCAAGTTGTAGGTATTTTTTGTTGTTGTAAATGACAACATATTAATTTCAAGTATAGTTTCAAGAGATGTTTCTTGAAACTTAACACTTCTATCAAAAAATAACTTGTTGAATACTATACCCAAAAGTAGCAGTTTGGAAGGGTGTATGAGCTCTGCTATGGTTTTGTGGTGTATGTGGTCATCCTTGGCCCCTCTTGCATCATACTGTGCTTACAACACAAGAATTGCCTCTTTCCCTATGTGTACGACCACATTTAGTGCAATTTTTGTGTTTTAATATGCCTTCAACTGGATCTAACCTAGTAGTTCATGCTAGTGTTGGTAGTTTGACTGCTTTGCTCAATGGCTCCCGCTCCAAACAAGCACCTTCAGAAATTTGTTCTAAATTTTTTTGTGAGGTATGCATTCTGACTCTCCTGCTAATGTGGTTTTACCTTTACGAGAGTTTTATTTTGCTTTTCAATGGCTTGAAAGTCACACACTTGTTGGGTATTTTGTTGGGAGGACTCCCCCTGAAAGTGTGCTTAAGGAATGGGTTAGAAAAGCATGGATCCCTCATGGGGTCCACCTTGATATGGTCCAAAACTTGACCAAGGGTTTTTTCCTATTTCACTTTTCATAGGTTAGTCATGTGCAGGCCATCCTAGGCCATGGTCCTTGGTATGTCTGGTCTTCCTTGTTGGTTTTCCAGGCTTAGAACCGTGATTTTACTGTCTTAGATGAGACTAAACTCTGGTTTTGGATTGAGTTTCCTGGTCTCCCTTTTCCTTGTGTGCACTTTTTGAATCATATTGCATCCTCATTAGGGAGGGTTATTTGTGTTGAGCCAGATAGGTTTTTTCAGGCCCATCCCCAAAAAAGGGTTTGTGTGGAAGTGAACCTTTCCCATGACTTGAAAGACTCCATTGATATCCAAATAGGAGCTCTCTGGCACACCTAGAAGGTCACTTATTTCAATTTTCCCAACACATGTTATTGGTGTTAGTCCAAAGACCACAAGATTAAGGACTACCCTTTGGCAGTGCCTCATACACCTTCTCTACCATGAGATGTTGAGCAACCCTGTCAGGCAGATTCTTCTACTGGCAAGCAAGATATGGCTTGGACTATGGTTGCAAACTGCAAGAATAATTATTTTGGTTCTAGGTCGGCTTCCAAAGCTGCCGAACTAGTGAAAATAGTTTCAAACCCTTCCTCAAAGGGGATGATAGCTCTGGCCAAGGCTAATAGCATACCTCTATAGCCTCAACCTATTACTATTATGACGACACAACCGAGTGTTTTTGCTCTCATGTTGGGAGCTCAAAGACATTCTCGCAACCCTTCTCCTCCCAGGGAAGAAGGGGAATATGATCAAGAGAAATGGAGAATTTCCTCTCCTATTCAGATTGGTTCAATATCGCCATAATTTTTGTAGAATCATTTCTCCTCTCTGAACGAAGAGGAACCCAATTCTGATGATATGGATGTGTTTCATCCATGAATTTCCTTTCATGGAATGTTCGGGGTCTAACATACCTCTCAAGAAAGTATACTGTCAGAGATACCTTGTGTAAGTTGTTTGGTATTGAATTGCTTTGCCTCCAAGAAGTTAAAATTTCTAGTTTTTTGCTTGCATCGGCTTGTCACTCTATTTGACTAGCTAGTTCAATGTTTTGCACTGCTCATGAGCTTGGGTGTGGCAGAGTTGTCACTCTTTTTTTCCCACAGTGGCACTCCTATGTGGTCAACCATGGTCTGATCACACTCATCGGCTCCTCTAGATTCTTCTTAACATTGATAATCATTCTTTTGGGATTATTACTATTTATGCCCCTAATAATGTTGTGGAATGCTCTGTGCTTTGGTGATGGATTGCTGACTCATTACCTATTGCTACCTGGCTTTTATGTGGGGATTTCAATATGGTTGAGATGGCATATGACAAAGATGGCACCTTGCCTTTCAGATGGGCAATTGGTGAAAGAGAGGCATAGTTCTACATGCACAATAAATTGGGGCTTTTTGATCCCAATATTGGCCGCCACCATTCTCATTCTCTCTAGCACACTTGGTGTAATTACAGGGCTGGTTCTGGGTATGTGCAGGATCATCATGGAAAAAACAGGCCCTTAAGTGGAAAAAAATTCAGAAAAATCAATGTTAGGCAACTTGATGTAAAAATTTGAATAAGTTATCTATATTTTTTCAAAAATATGTAAGAATAGAATCTGTAGAAAATTGAATGTAGTTTCTAAACTAATTAGGCTTTATTTTAAAAAATAAAATAAAAAATCCATTTAAGTGAAATTTGAAATTTTAACGCAAGAGTGTACTTAAATTTCAGTGGAAAAAATAAGAAGTAGGTGCTTGTTTGACCAATCTCTAACAAATAATACCACATAATACTTTTATAATATTTTATATATATAGAGGACTCCATGTCCGTGATGTGATGCATATTTTTTTGTAATTTTTTTCCAAGTAATAATTAATTATGATTTTTTATTACAACTTTTAAAAATATAAACTCTTAAGGTGTCCTAATCTCAATCTTAACTTGGTCAAAACTTCATGAAATTTAATTTTTCTTTTTTTTAATCCTATAGTATACGATGCATAGAATGTGACATATGTTTCAGATTCAAAAAATGTGATACCGCTTGAAAGTTATAGATGTTTTTGAATCAGCCTATCAATCAAGACTTTAGTCGTAATTCAAATAGAAAATGAATAATAATTATTTATTAAATTAAAAGTAAAGCATAATGTATATTGGTGGAAAGCTGAGAATCTCCTTTAAAAACCCTTTTCATTTCATCAATTTTGGGTTAAAAAAAGGTCATCAACCACATACCCTACAAATACCCATAATATTGCCACGTTTTGGCCTATCATGATCCTTCACATACCCTTCTGATAGAATTTTTAAATGCCTAAATTGAGCCTTGATCTGGGCTCAATATTTTTTCTCTTTTGATAGCTCTTCCCTTCTAGTTAAGCCATTAGTAGATGTGACTTTGTGAGACCACTTCCCCATTTTCTTTCATATTGAATGGGAGTTTAAACAGCCTTGCACGTGTAAGACTTGATTATTTCTTAACACATATTTACTCTACCACAAGCCTACCCTAACCCACATTCACAGAGTTTGGAATTTGGAATGCAGGCCAACCCATCTTACAGGCTGGACTACTTGGTGGAATGATCCTATCACTCACACTACTATATTTTTGTGCATTTATGGGTGCTAGCTGGCCATTTTTTGCCCACGGTCTTATGAGGCTACCACTACTGACTTGTGCTTAGCTACTGAGGATTTGGTAGCCAGCCCCTTTTCCCCATCATTGCAAGTTAGAGTGGAAGAATTAAGGCACAAAAAGAAAATTACTAATAGTTATGCTGCTAGAGGTGCACAAATCAAGGCACATATTCACTAGCTTAAAATTGATGATTGTTCCTCCAAAGAGTTTTTTCTAGCCTTGTGTGCCAAACACTCTTCCCTAAACATTAAAAAAAATAAAGATGGCGTACAAGTGCTTTCAGAGTTTCCTAACATTCTCCAGGATTTTGTGTGTCGCTATGAACAAGTGCACTGCTCAAGAACCCACACTAGAGTGACAGTAAGCCCTCCAGGACTACCTCGCTGTCGTGCTACATAGGCTTTTGTCAGCCCAGAAAAATTATTGTGATCAACTATTAACTATTGATGATCTAAAAGAAGTAGTGCACTCCATGGCTGATGATAAAGCCCCAGGGATTGACGGATTTCCTTTCGAATTCTACAAGGCCCTCTAGGATTGTGTTGGCCCAGATTTACATCATGTGTATTTAGAGAATTCCGTGCTAACTCTCTAGGGGAGTTAATAAACAAAGGAAATATTAAATTCATACCTAAATCTGGTGAACTTGAAGACATTTGTAACTGGTGGCCTATCACGCTTCTCAATGTCTTCTACAAAATCATCGCCAAAGCTCTTGCCTTAAAGATTCACCATCTTTTACCTCAAATTGTGCACCTAGAACAAATTGGTTTCATCAAATCCAAGTTTATTTTAGATAACATTATCACTATTTGGGAAGGCATGGAATGGGCTCAGTGCTCCAATCAGAAAGCCATGTTTATCAAGATTAATTTTGCCAAAGTCTATGATCACATTGAATTTTCATTTATCCTTGCTATGCTGCAATCCTTGGGTTTTGGGCCCAATTTTATTTAGTCTATTTGGATGCTCTTTGCAGACGCTTTAGCCTATATTACCATCAATGTCCATCAATCCTTTGTCTTTGGCCTCTTTCATTCCATTCGGAAGGGTTTCTTGCTTGCTCCTTCTCTGTATGTGCTTGTTGCTGAAGGCTTTGGTTATCTTTTGGCCAATGCGGTTTCCCAGCAGCTTGTTAAAGGAATCTCATTGTCGAACTCTCAGGCTCAGCTTTTCAATGGAAATTTTGCTAATGACTCTTTCCTCACTCTCTTGGAGGATGAGTAGAACATTCAAGTAGTGCCTGACTACCTTAATATTTTTTGTCTCGCCTCTGGCTCTACTATTTAGTGGCACAAAACTCTTTGTTATAGATAATCAGTCTTTCCTTGCCCTTCTTGGCTTCAGCAGCATGGTTGGAATTGGATTGGGCTAGGAGAAATCTTTCGATTCTTGAGCATTCCTTTTTCTTTTCAAGCATCCCCAGTTGAGCTTTGGAAAGTTGTGCTTTCCTGGGTTAAGCAGAAGTTGGCTGACTAGATCACCAAGACCTTGTCTCTAGTAGGGAAATTTCAAGTCTACTCAAAAGTTTTGGCTGCCACCCATGTTTATTATTCCTCTTGTTGGGTGCCTTCTAAGGCTTCCTATAGCAAACTTCAGAAGCTACTCCATGACTTTCTTTGGGCCTCTTCTGAAACCCATAGAGGGTTTCATTGTGTTGCTTGGGAATTTTGTTGCCTCCCCAAAGATTCAGGAGGTTTGGGATTGCTCTCTACCTAGAGGTAAGGGACTACCTTGTGTGTTAAACGGATTATCCATGGCCTTACTAGGGATGAGGCCTAGAAAATTATTCTCTGCCAGTGTATTCAATCTAGTTTTCCTTTACACAGACCTGCCTAGAAGGGGATTGGTTTTCAAACCCTTCTAGTCATGAAGGAACTAGTCTAGATTGTTGGTACTTTTGTTGCCAAAAGCATTTGGCATACCTAGGAAGCTATCAAACCTTGGCTTCAGTGGGATGGCTCTGGTTTTCATGATGGGTTGTCACTTAACTAGAAAACCATCTTGTGGTCACCTCTTTTTTCCCACAATGATAAACCTTTGGCTAAAGTGTCCTAGTTTAAAGCTCTCATATTTCACAAGAAGGGTATCCAAACCCTCCAATAAATTTTTCATAGACTCACCATGTGTATTATGCACTAGGAAGAGTTTTGTGCCATGTACAGGCTTCAAAACCAAGACTGTGCTACTTTTGACAGTCTGGTGAGTGCTATTCCAGATGAGATGCATCATAAAATTGGTATTTGTGGGTGTAAACCTTGGTGGAAGGATTGGAAGTGGTACCCAAATACTCCTTTCAGGAACTACAAGCCTAGGCTTGGTTATGGGTGGCTTTCACCCCATTTTCTTATGATTTAGAGTTTGAACCAGAGGTGGCTTCTCCAATCTCTTGCTCTTTTTTGGCATAAAAGATTCACTGCCACTTGGTCTGCAAGTGTTGAGCCAAAGTTAGCCCATTTTTCTTGGTGTGTTCTTTTCCAAGGCTTTCCTGTGGACTCTCAACTTGTCCACTTAGGGGTCCATGACCCTCGGTGCCCTTTCTGTAGTCAGGCTAAGACTTTTAAACATCTTTTCTGGTTTTATCCAAGAGCTCAATAGTACTGGACTTGGATTCATGACTTGTTTCAGCCATTTAGGTTGGAGTTGTTCTCCTGGCATATGATTATGTTGGGTAATTTGCCCAGATTCATAGCTAAGTATACCCATCTTTGGCACACTTTTAGGGTGGAAATGCTCTTCAATATCTGGGAAGACAGAAATACCTGCATATTTTCTCATTCTCAATTGGATTGTTAGTTTTCTTTGTATACAAAAGCTATAATTTGTTCTAATGTGTTATTACAAATTCAGGTGCAATCCAACAAAGTGGATCTTGAAGTTGCTCACCTGTAGGTGCTCCTGGACCACTAGGGCAATGCCCTATGTACTATTTTCTGGGTCCCTGCCTCTCCCTCTTCTTCCCATAGTCGGTCGCCTTCTTAAGGCTGGCAGCGGTGTGATTTTGTGCATCCCCACTGTCAACCTCATCTTTGATGGGATTCTCGCCCTCCTCAGTGGACCCGTTCTCCTTCATTGTGGGCTGGCCATGGGTTGCCCTCTGGCGAGGCATTGGGGAGCAGTGGTGGCGGCTCTAGGTGGCCCTCTAATGATACTCCTACTTTTGGTTCTGGTTGGCCATATTTTGGTAAAATTTTCTCATGGCTGGCTCTTGCAATCTTTCCTCATTGCGAGGATGAAGATAAAGATAAAGATCAAGATGCTAATGATAGTTGGGGTCCTCCTCTTGACGTCACTCCCGACCCCACTGATGTATGGGGGAAGAAGGATGACAAAGACCCTCCTAGCTCTACTGGCACTACTTTGGCCACCTGATGGCCCTTTTCTTGTTATGTTTGTTAAAAACTTGATCATTTTGTTTTTCTGAGCATGGCCCATTTGACTCCAAGGGTGTGCCTTTTAACCACCCACATTTTTTGTGAATATGTACTTTTATATTATTTATTAATATAGATAGTTTCCTATTCATCAAAAAAAAAAAAAAATGTAGCAAGGTTTTTCATTTATCAAAAAAATCATTGAAAAAACAAAAATCAGAGTTTATGTTGCAATTTCATTTTACCTGATTTCATATTTTGGATATATGAGAAAAATTATTGTATAGAATTGAAATTAATTTTAAGGGGATATTATGTTTGTATCAGAGCTATGATCTTGCCAGACTGTAGGGTAAATTAAGTTTTTTGTGTGAATCATGGGTTTCTTCAAATCAATATTTAAGAGTGGGAGACTAAAATACTTGGACAATGCAAAACAGGTTTCTGAATGGTATTTAAAGAGTGCATATTTCTCACAAAAGATGAAAATATTTCTCTTACATTTGTTGAGTACTTAGAAGTCAAAGGAAGAACTATGCCTCAAGATAAGATGATCATCAAATTCTTTGAGGAGTTCCAAAATATTTCTAAAGATTTCAGGACTAAAGAATTGTTTTATGAGTTCTTCATATGGGCTAGAGAGGAGGAAGAACTAGAGCAAGAGGAGAACAATAAGCTAGAATCTAAGCCACAAAATATTGCTAAGGAAGAAGACTTGCCAGATTCTAAGGAGCATAATGAAAAGGTGGGATTTATTATGGAAAAGGCTACAAATACCAAAAATCAAGAAGAACATAAAGATTGCATCCACCTAGTTGAAGGTAAAAATATCTTCGTTGAAAATTTTAATCCAATTTCTGAAAATAATTTAGTTCAGTCTAAGATTGATGAAGATAAAGATAAGGGAAAAATTTAGGAATCAACTTTACATCTTGAAGATGTATGTGGGAAATTTGATCTAGATTTTTCTAAGGAGAATCTACTAGGAAGGCATATTGATGTGCATGAATTCTTGAAGGATGTTGTAGATGAATCCTTTCCTATTGATAAATTTTATTTTGAGAACTATAGAAATGTACTATATCTTTCAAGGAAATGAAAATCAACAATAAGAGATATAGGGTGGAAAGGAAATCATTCTACTAAATTATTAAATATCTCAAAATTAATGTTGTGGGATCTAGGTGTTTTGTACATAACCAACATGTAGGTTGAAGTTGGATGTGAGGAACTCACAATAAGGAGACATGCACTTTCTATAGTGCATTAAAAGAATCTAAATGCAAATGTGGATAAACATGCTTTTAGCCTTAGAGTAGCATAATCGAAGCATGGAGATATATGCATGGAAATCAATTCCAAAGAGGAGGATGAATGGAAATTATTTTCAAATTTCATACTTTTTCCTCTTTCCATGCAAATAAAAAACTTTTTTCATCAAGAAAGGAATGTGAAATTAAGTGATAAAGTAAGGGGCACAATTTACAGCTTATAGGTGTGAGCTCTTGGTTTCATGTTTCAAATTATCCTAGAATTTGGTATCACATGGAATCCTTACTACATACTAGCTACTTTGTGAAGAATCAGTGTGCACAACATATAGAACATTCATGGGATCCAAGTATCACTATTGAAGAAAAATTTATAGGTGATAGCTAGGAAAAGGTGAGAAACTTGAGATGCTTGAAACTTGGTCATGGTAGGAATAGTTGGTATCATTTGAATATTCAAAATTTTGTGACTAAATATCCTTTGGTATTTTGGATCTCAAGCTACCCACAAGATGGAGGATTTGGGAATCAAGAGGATACCACAAAATTATAACATAGATTGAAGGGAAGAATATTTTTTATCATTTGGAGTGAACAATGGTTTGATAAGGACTTCTATACCATGAGTTTAGGAGAAGCAATGACTTAGATAATAAATATTCTTGACTAGAATGGGAATGCAACCTTTGAGGCTTTTGATAGAAATATGGAGGTAATGTATTAATGCTTTGAGTTTTACATTTCTATTTTATCACATCCCTTAGTAGAAAGCATAGTGTTTTAATGGATGATAATGTGGGAGCAAGTTTTTGGGTTTGGAAGAATATGTTAGCTATGACATTCTCTAGTGAGCCTCAAATTTTCTTACCATTACTTACAAGTCAGAAAAGGAGATTTTTCAAATGTGTGCTCCTAGGAATTTCTATGAAGATATTTTAGCATACCATTCATATTGTATCCAATGTCTATTGGGATTCCTTAATACAAATGTTGGCCTCCATTCAATTTGAGAGCAAGAAGTTGACATATTCTACACTATGTGAGGAGGAGTTTCAAGATGTCTAAATTAAGGGGCATTCACATGAGAAAGTACATCAATGGAAGCAACTCAATGAAGGTGGTAATTCTATTAATATAATGCACCTTAGTGGTTCATGTGAAATACTTTTAATCCAAACAAATAAAGAAGCTTCTACATTGATGGGAAGAACACAAGAACCTTTGGTTAGGATTGAGAAGGTAACCATCTCATGTTATGTTCTTTTATTTCAGATTTCTTACAACCATTTTCTATAGGATGTGATGTTGTAGAAAGATATATTTTTATGGTTATGATGCAAAAGGAGAAGCTCCGAAATTTGGAAAGTATGAGAAAAGGTTCAAGAAATGTTTCCAGATTCTTCTCAAAGCCACTTATCTTGTTGAAGAAAATATTTTGAGTTGCTGATTTCAAATAATTTCTAAGGTGTGAAGATATTTGTGAAGATAATTTCAAACCCCATTTGGCTTCCCATGAATACACCATTATTCATATATATGACTATTACTCAAGTTTTCCGTTATTGTAGTTGGTATCAATTACATGTTGCTGATTTTGATAAATTTAGTTATGAACAATGATATATTGATGTGTTGGAAGGAAGAATATTTGCATGATGATGTTCAAATGAGGTTTTCATTATTAGTGAACACTAATCCATCCATCATAACACTAATTTGGAGGAGATACAAGGAAGTTTGTCTAGTAGTGTAGTATGTGTGTGTTGCCTATAAATTTCCAACAATGAAGAGGAAGATTATGTTAGTTTCCTTTGTGTATTGGGAATGTGTTGTTGCTCGTTGTTGTAGATCATTTAATAATTTATTTTTCCAATTCATACCAACTTCAAAAATTTGTGGCTTTAGTTCTCAATTTGAAGCGTAAATAATATTGCAATATTGTGTGATTTGGAGATTCTATGAGTATTTGATGGGATTTATATGTATTGGGGATTATAACATGTTGCTTTCTTGGGTGTAATTGAAAATTTATGGTATTCCTTGGAAAAATACTCAGAGTGATGAGTCACAAAAATGGGGTGATAAGTTTGTGTTTGTAGATAGTCTTAAGAAGAACATCAACTTCAATACAAATGGTTTGTTTCTTGCAAATTCAGACTTGGGAGAATTGTGCTATGAATTTTTTTGTTGTATGTTGTCATTTTCTCTCCTCTACTGTAGTCTTGCTGTCATAGATCAGTCCATGAATCTGAAATAAATATTTCACAAGTTGATAAGTATGGGTTTTTTGTTACACATTCTTGCACTAAATATTTTAGCACTATGAAGGTAGGAGAAGTGATTGTTTCCCAAATTCATATTTTCTATAATGGGGAGTGCATTATATCTTATAGTAGTCCTAAAGGTAGCAAAAATCAGATTTGTATCATTGGGAAAGGTCTCATGAGTTACCGTTTCGTCTCATCTCACACTAGTTCTTTGGCAAGTTGATTAAACCTTTGTGGGAATATGTGTTTTAGTGGGAGAATGAGAATGTATGCATAAATTAGTATACATAAAGAGCTAAGGCTGCATATATTTTGTTCTGGATTCACATCATTGAAAAGGAATCTAAGTCATCATTTTCCACAATACTCTAACAAAGAATGCAACTCTTCAAGGTACAAGACCACTGCTTAATGTTTTGACATGACATCATTTTGCATAAGGTTTGGAGCAATTTTTGTAATTTCTGAGGACAAGAATTTTTTGAGGGAGCTTGTAATTTCACCTTTCTATAATAGCTCCTTTAAAATAGTAGTTACTATTTTTAGTAAACCTGGTTTTCAAAGTTGTCAATCAAGAGATGTAGATAAATTAGGTAATTTTGAGTTTCATGAAAAATTATTAAATCAATTTTGGGGGATAAATTAATATTTATTTTTAATTTATCTTGGAGCATGTTTTGGATTCAAAAAATATATTTAATTGCTTTTGACAATAGTTTTCATAAAAGCAAATGGTTTGGGAATCATGAGAAAGATTCCTTGCATTTTGGAATTGTTTTTTGGATTTATTCATGCATATTTTCCTTAACTGTTTTTGTGTTCTTCTAAGGCTGGGAAATAAAAGAAGAAATAATATTTTAGGTTTTGTGTTTTTGGATTGAGGCTTGAAGGAAGTGGTTCTAATAGTCTCTAGGAGCAGTTTCACACAGAAATTGCCAATGTGTTGAACAGTTAAAATTTATTCTAGAATTTGGTATTTTGTTTGTAGGTGGAAGTGTGATATCCTGGGTTTGAGTGATTTATTTTGTAGATATTAATGGAAAATTTATGGATGTGTTTTTTTTATACTTCACAATATTTTATGTTATTTTATCATAATAAACTGGGTGTGGATTATGGTGGTTCCCTAGTTTGGGTAAATTTTAGTGTGTTTGGGCTTCATATTTTCTCTTTGTTTTGAGAAAAGTTACAACAGATGTATATTATTATTAGTATCTATATGAGATAGAAATATAATGTATTCCCATGTTAAAAATTAGAAAAATACATTCTTTGAATGCTTGAAGTTTTTATTTAATGGCATTTTTGAAGCAATTTCTTGATACCTAATTTCTTAAATCTGATTTAAATTGCATCAAGTTGTGGGTATTGCTTGTTGTTGTAAATAGCAGCATATTAATTTCAAAAAAATGTTTTTATTGCAGCAAGGTGTTTGATTTATAAAAAAAAAATTAAAAAAAGAGAGTTTATGTTGCAATTTCATTTAACCCAATTTCATATTTTGGATGTATAAGAAAAATCATTGTGCAAAATTGAAATTAATTTTAAGGGGATCATATTACATTTCTAAACAAGGGGTTTGGAAAAAAATATTGTAGTAAAGAAATATTTTATTGGGAAAGGGGTAATTTTAGTAGATTCATATATTATTTTTCTTCAAAGAGGTGGGAAGAAAAACAATGTGAATGTTGTTTCAAATTTGATGTTTGAGATTCCTAGATTGTGAAAGTTGGGAATGCTTATGAGGGAACCCCAATAAAAGATAAAAATATCCTTTTGTTTGGGGGATTTAGACAATGCTAATTATGATATAATTTTAGTTCTTGAGTTGGATTCTTGAGTTCCAAATGTTGTGAAATCTACTCTCTTGGAAATTCCCTTGGGTAATAATGTTTCTAAAAATAAATTGTTGGTAAATGAGATAATAGAAAAAGTTGAGAATGAATTTGTGGAAGAGACTGCAAATGAGATTGTTAGGGAGGATGATTTGGGGAATAAGCTAGATTCCCTAACAAATCTCTCAGCCTGAGGTTGTTAAAGAGAAAATTATAACCCCTAAACCTAAGAGATTGAGAAAAAAAATAGTTAGAAAATGAAAATGGAAATTATTGTAGGGATTCAAACTACTCTTGAAAATAATTTATGGTCAAGTAGTAAAAAAAAAATTCGAGGAAAAGGGTACTCACTCAATAAAGAAATATATAGTTGGAGGTGGTTGTGGGGTCTCAGAAAACCCTTAAAATGAACCTTAGATCAAGGAGATATGGTATTTCTCCTATGCATCATGAGGATCCTATCTTGGAATGTTAGGGGATTGGATTCCCCTAACATCTGATGATTAATTAAGTGTCAAATTGAAAGTACTTCCTATGATATTGTCCTTCAACAAAACTAAATGTCTGAACAATTTTCATGTTCAACTTTTTGTGGTTACCTAAATTGGATATTTTTTGTTCTCCCTATGAAAGGGGCTTTGAGGGGTTTGAAAATATTGTAGAATTTTAAAGAGGTTACTGTCAACTTGGTTTCCTCTAATGAAAATTGGATGGGAGTAACTCTAAAATGTATTATTTCTTTAAAGTTGTGTTTTTTTAATCTCTATGGTCCTTGCTCCACTATCCAAAAAGGAAAATTGTGGGATCAATTGTCTTTACTATGCTCTTTTTCAAGAATGAATATAGTTTTGTTGGTGGAGACATTAATGAGTTCTATATTTGTCTAAAAAAGGGGTGTGATCATCCCTTTTGTTAAGGTTATGGAGGATTTTAGGGATTTTGTGGGAAGAAATAATTTGTATGACTATGTTCCAAAGAATGTAACATTCACTTGGTCAAATAAGAGAAAACATTTCTTAAGATTGCAGAAAGGTTGGATCTATTTATACTTTCAAATAATTAGATGTCTTCTGCTCATTATTTTTCTTCAGTAATTCATAATGTTCCTTTTTTAAATCATTTCCCAAATTTTTAATCACTCTGAAGATAAAATCTAGATCAAAAGTTTTTTAAAAATTTGAAGAAATGTTGTTTCGAGATGGGAACTTTTTTTCATTACTAAATATGTGGTGGAATAAGAGCCCTTATATTGAGGGTTCTACGATGCTTCATTTTTGTAAGAAGGTGAAGTTCTTAAAGGATCAAATAAAAGAATGGAATGCTAAACATTTCATTAATATTTTTTTGGAAAATCTCAAGATTCAGCATGAGCTTTTTGATCTTCAAGAAGTGGTAATTGAAACATAGAAAAATGGGGTAGGGTTCAAACAAATAGGGTTTTATACTAAACTTGGACTATTTCATCAAATTTACTATAAATAGAAAAGAAAAAATGATGTGAATGAACCAGACTTATTCTTCTATTTCATTAAGGAAATTAGATCCCTCGTGTCAAGATCCACTTTCAACCCTTAAGTGAGTGAATTCTTTGAAGAATCTTACAATTTCCTTTTTTTGTGTTAGGATGGAGGTATGAGTCAAGCAACACTTTGGGGAGAAAGATTAAAAATAACAAAACAAATCCAAATTGTAAGCTACAAAGTGCATTTAGAAGATTAAGCATAATTTTGATGGAACCTACAAATCATATGAACAATTTAAAAGAGATCAATCATGTGTACCTCTCACAAAAAGTGTTTTCTCAAGGGTAATTGAGGACTCATTCGCCCTATGGTGAATGGATCCTAGTTAGGGCTCATAGAAATCTATTTTTGGGTTTCATTCTCCTATGTTTGCACTCCTAGATTCCTGAATCTTGTAGTCAAAAAGTTGGAAATAAATTCTATAGGTCAATTTCTGTGATTTTGCAAGAATGGTGACAATAAATGCAACTTTGACAACTTTGCATTTTTTATTCTTCAATAGATATTCCACCTAAAATCAAACCCTTAATGGACCTTTGAAGGATGGCTTCATTGGATATGGATCTTGATACTAGAATCTTTCTTTTAATCTTTGACTTGAATACTTGTCTTAGATCTTGAAACCTAGATCACAACATTAGCTACAAAACCATGTATGATTGGACATAGCTTTGACACGATGCTTGAGATCTTGGAATAGTTTACTTGAATTGATGAAATAACCTAGAATTGACATAGCTTACTCGAATTGATGTAATAACCTTGTATTTATTGACACTTATCCTTAATTTCTTGAAATTCAAATTTAAGAAGCTGAAATTGAGAGATGGATTTGAAAATGTTAAAATACCACCAAAAACATAATTTAAATTTAGGTCCTAGGCCTAAGTGAGGACCCATTCACCCTATGGAGAATGTTTCCTAGGTCACTTACCTAGGACACACATTCTTCAAGGATGAATTTTATGTTATGGCATTAATGAATGTCGGGTTTCACCCTTCAAAAATTGCAATTAATTAGGGTTGGATTTGAATTAAAGGGTCCAATTAAGGAAAATTAACCTCAATTAATTAACAAATCCTAAGATAAGTGTGAAAGTGTAATGGTACACTTTACAACACCAAAAATAAGGCACAATTAAGTCCATTTTATTTAAAATGTCACTAACCTTAATGTGAATATGTAAAATACATATTACAACATTATATTATGGAATAATTAAGTCCATTTTATTATTATTTATTCCCAAATTAAGTGTGAAAAAGGGATTCTTTTTCCTACACTACATTCAGCCCCTACTTTAGTGAGAGGAGGAACCTACATCAAACTCACACTAAAGTAGTCAACAAGGGTCCAAGTGTACCAATGTGGATGGTATAGGATGACAAAGATCAAGGAGGGTGATCAAGCCCCTAGGATCCAAGATCCCATGTCAAACCAACATAATCACAAAGGGATGCACATAAGGTGTATGATATGCATCAATAAGACAAGATACATAACATTTAATGTCAAATACTAAAAGAAAGAATATAAAAAATAAAAACAAAACGGGGTGGATCAAGTCTTGACTGTTTATCCAACTTGATGTAGATCAAGCCTCAACCATTTTTCCAAAAATGTTCACAAGTAGAACTCTGGTTGTCCACTATATAAAAAATAATGCACACTCACTCTGAGCTAATGGAACCTCTGGATGTCCATTAGGTGAGCCCCCAGGAAAGTGGCTTAGTAAGAAAGTCATAAAAGGTCTAGGCTCTCACCATACAATGAGAAATTCATGCCTCTATCTAGGCTTTCATTGTACTAACCATACCAAAACTTTCCCTCTGATAAATTCAATAGGGCACCACAAAACAAAACTTCAAGCTTCACAAGTTTAACAAGTTGTATTATGCTAAACACTTATGAACATGTGAGTAGAGGTTTGTTCAAAGGGACTTTTCTTAGTTCATGTAAGGTCTCTTCATAGGGATCATTGTGCCTAATTTCTCCAAAGGAGGATAAATCAAAGAAATATCACACTCTCGAAGGATATCAAACCTAATAACATGACCAAGAAAATAATGCATCACAAGAAGAAAGAATATCACACAAAGAAACATGAGTGTCGATGTATTCCAGCACTTTAAAGAAATTTCTAACACCATTGTTGTGAGTAATTTACTTTAAAGTAGCCAATAATAAATGCTAACAATAAAGAAGGCATTAGAGCTTACTTGAAAATCCCTATGTCAAACATATGTATTCAAATGAAGCTACGTCATGAAAAAGGAGGGGTTGTCCCCAAAATGAAATGCTAATTTAGATAACATAGAAATAAATTATGTCACATTAGAGCCAACTTAAGGCATGTCATCCACATCCCAAGCTTGCTCTTACATATGCATGCAAGGTGGTCAACCAACAAAAATAGACAATCAACAAGTTCCATATGAGGATAAGACTACCTAACCCCTTGCCTCCACTTAGTGAAAGAAAAGGGTGAGCCAAGATGATTGATGAGAAACATAATAGAATGAAAATCCATATCAGTTAGAGAAACTAGGTGCTACAACACAATGAGGAGCACCACAATCCAAGTTAAGATGTTGAGTTTTATTACCCAAAGCCTTACATTCATTAGTAGAAAGATCATGAACTCTATGATATGTAAAAAATGAACTCTTGTTATAAAATTTATTTCATGTTCTTGGAGGGAGAGATATCAAGCAATCTTGGAGGAGTCTCGACAAGATACTCTCTTGATCAATAGTAGAACATGTTCCTTTATTTTGTGACAAAGATATCTCTTGCTTAATACTAAGTGTCATACTTAAACAAGACTCTTTAGATTGTGATATTTTGTACTCTCCTCAAAAGGAGGGGTGTAAAATCTAACGAACTCCAATCATTATTATTGTTTCCCCATGTGACATTACTGATATTATGAATATTTTAATTCTTTCATTTCTTTTAAAGAACAAGAACCAAGACCACTAGTTTCTATTAGTTCAAGATGCACCAAGGTTAAAGTTGGCTTAGAATAATCTTTTGTAATAGTGTTGGTATTGAGTGAAGGATTTTTTGATGCTTTTGTTTCTTTCAAAGGACAATAACCAAGACCATTAGTTTTTTCTTGCATGTTAGGTTCTATAGGAACATATATACCTTGTTTTCTAGCACCACATCCCTTTCCACTATACCCTTTGTTTTTTCATAAGTTCATAACCTCTTCCATAAAGATTTTTTTATTTCTTTTGGATTTTGTGGTTCTTCATAAGATCAACTTCATCAATTTTTTGTAATTTTCTTCTTCTTCTAAAGTGGTTGAAGTGGGATTTCGAGTTTTATGTTGAAATTGCACTTTTCTTTTTCCATTTTAGATTCTTTTGTTATGATCTTGTATTTACCTATGAATATAGTTGTGAAATATAAGGAACCCTAATTATCTTCCAATAACTTTGTGACATTTTCAATATTGCTCTCTTTGTCTTTCTCTTGCATAGGTTCCACTTGTGTAGTTGGTGTCAATGTTTTCAAAGCAGTTTCCTTGTCTTTCTTAGTGTATAATTTTTTTTTTGGTTCAGGGTTGGCTTTGATTGTATACACTTTGTTTTTGTAGATATACTTCATTTTATGATGGAGGGTAGAAGGCACCCCATTCATTACATGAATCCAAGGTCTACCCAAGAGAATATTATATGAAAGATTACCAGACATGACATGACTATGAGTTCGCAATGTGGCCTTTCCAACTATAATAGGAAATGCTATCACACCAAGCGGTTTCTTTCCTACATTATCAAACCCACAAATGGATAAAGAATCTAGTTTTATTTGGCCTTTTTCTGCTCCAATCTTGTCCAAAAGGTTTATGCTACACATTTTAAGGGCTCATCCATTGTCAATAAGGGTTCTCTTTATCCTTGTCCTATTAACAAGGGCTAATATCATGAAAGCTTCATTTTTTTTTTGCATTTCTAATGGAGGTAACTCATCTTGATTGAGAGTAATGTCCATGTTGACTGAAGTCATACCTTGAATTTGGGCTACCACATCATTTGGTTACACATTAGGAGGGGTAGGAACTTGTTGTAAAGCACTTTGAAGCATGTTATGATAACTAGGTGAGGCTTGAATAAGGTCCCATAAGGATATTTTAGTAGGATTATTTTTTAGTTGTTCAACAAGATCATACGCTTTTCCATTATGTGAGAGAAAACAAGGAGCACTAGGAACTTAGATAGGTTGAGGAAATGGGAGGGATGTTGGAGTTGTTTATCTTGGTTGCAGATTATTTCTAGTGTTATATGTGTGAACAACAGTACTGTAACTCAGTTGTTGTGAAACATTATCATTTGTTGGTGGTTCTAAGATAAGCACAAGTTTATTTTGAAATTGTGGTTGTTGTGAGGGTGGATAAATGATAAGTTTAGGTTTAGGAGGTCCCATGATTAAAGGATTTTTAGGAGGTCTATGAATTAGAGAACTTGAGGGAGTTCTAATGTTCATAGCCTCAAAAAAATTATCCTTATTTTGATGGTCTCTTAGTGAAGGGGAGTCTAATGTCACTTCATCATCTTCATCTGAGGAAGCCACATCACTATTGTTTGAAATACATGTGTCAATATTGTCATTTTCTTGCACCATGATATCTTACCTAGTATGATATTTTTTAGGAGAGCAACAAACTAGATGTACATGACATTCAAAAACTTCATCAAAAGTAGGGGAGTCATCAATGGTTGGATTTTCTTGTTTTTCAATGATGGAATTATCTTGTTCAATATTTATTTCCCTAGTAGGAGGGGTAGGAAAAGAGAAACATAAGATTCTCATGACTCTCATTGATTGGATCTTCTAACACCAAAATATCTTCTTCATAAATAGGAGACATATTGAGAGAAGACCAAATTTGACTGTCATAATTTTCCACTATTGTATTCTCATAAGTGGGAGAGATGAAATTTTTCTTGGCATGCTTAGAAATGTAAGATACTTGTTCCAAATAATGAAAAGTACTTTTATCCATGTTATGCAATGTTTAAAGAATATAAACAATGTGTATTGAAAACATAAAAGTACTTTATCCAACATATGCAAAGCATCAAGAATGTAAACATTGTGTATCCAAAAGTGAAGAGTACTTTTATCCAACTTATGCAAAGCTTCATGAATATAAACACTACATTATCCAAAAGTGAAAAGTACTTTTATACATATTATGTAAAGCTTCAAGAATGTAAAAATTTTAAGTTCTGATGATTTTTGCTACTTAAATGATTTTGGAATGATTCAAAATGGCTTCACTAAATGGATGATTTGACCTAGTTGCATAAAATAGAAATTCCTAAAACTTTCCAAATTGATACAATAGGTTACCAACAAGCCTAGGAAGTGTAGAAAACCACCAGAAAGTTCAAAAAAGTTGATTTTTGTAGGCCTCCAAGGACTCATTTGCCCAAGGGAAAATGGGGACCCCTGTATTTGTGTTTTTCTAAATTGAAAAGTTCAATTTTTGAGTGAATATATGTGATATCTGTTCCAGGTCTCACACTATAACTTTTGTGACAAAAATTTCCAGAATTTGATGTCTAAATGCAAGTGCAATGAAGGACAAATGATGAATTATATGACACTTTACTGAAATACAATTTTGACTCTATTTTTGAATAGGAATGATGAAAAGTACACTAATATGCAAACACTGTGCAAAATCAATGTAATATGCATGCAAATTTTTGAATTTTTAAGATTTAAAATAAATGCAAAATTCAAGTTTATAGCTAAAATGCAATGTAACTTTAGGCCAAATTTAGAAACCCTAAATGCAATGAATTAATGAAAATCCTAGATCTAGGGTTTGAATGCATCCCAAATCAGAAATTAGAATGTTCAAAATTCAGGTTCACCAAAATAAAACATAGAATAATAGGACAAGGGACATTCTCAAAATGGAAAAGTGGATCCAAAGAGGGAAAAGGGTCCCTAATTCTCTAATTTCATTAGGAAATGAGATCCACACTATGAATTTATTGTCAACCAAAAGGTGAGTCAATTCAATGTGTGAATTTACAAATTTTCCTTTTATGCAAGGACGGGGGTATGAGTCAACCAACACTTTGGAGAAAAAGATTAAAAATAGAAGAAACAACTCCAAATTGCAGGCTACAAAGTGCATTGATAAGATTAAGCATAATTCTGATGGAACCTACAAAGCATTGAACAATTTGGAAGGGATGAATCTTGTTTACCTCTCACAAAAAGTGTTTTGTCAAGGCTAATTGAGGACTCATTCACCCTATGGAAAATAGGTCATGGCTAGGGCTCCTAAAAAATGATTTATGGGTTCTCTTCTACTGTGTCCACACTCTTAGATTCTTGAATCTTGTAGTAAAAAAGTTGGAAATAAATTCTTTAGGTAAATTCTAGTGATTTTGCAAGAATGGTGACAACAAATACAACTTTGACAACTTTCTAATTTTTTCTCTTTAATAGATCTTTTGCCTAAAATCTATAAACACACATCAAGAGGGGAAAAATGTTGTTTTGTTAGGTGAATGGGGATTTTCCTTGGTCAAAACCCTTTTTGTTAATTAAACCTTGAAATGAATAAAATCATGAAAGGAATGATGAATGAACAAGTCAATGTCAAAACTCACCAAACCCTTAAATGAACCTTTAAAGGACTAAAATCTTGATGTTGATCTTGCATGAAATTGCTTCAATGGATGTGTATCTTGATTTGAAACTTTAACTTGAATTCTTTGGCTTAGATCTTAAAACCTACATCACAATGTGAGCTCCAAAATCATGCATGATTGAACATAGCTTTTACATGACACTTGAGATCTTGAATGTTGCAATAAATCCTTGATAAATCTGCTCTTGAATGCTCTTGAAAATAATCTCATCTCTTGTAAATTTCACCTCTTGATAGCTTACATGAATTGATGAAATAACCTTGTATTTATAGATACTTATCCTTAATTTCTTAAAATTTAAATTTCACAAGCTAACATTGAGATATTGGTGCAGGGGCACCATGTCAACTTATGTAAATATGGTCTTAGGTTGAGTTTTTGGTGTATAGAGTCTTATTTGGTATAATAAGGTCATAATATAAAATTCTCCATGTATTAAGTCATTTTAAGTCATATAGAGTTAAAGTTGTTAAGTTTTGGGTAAATGTTGTTAATGTTGCTTTTAGCAACTTTTACAAATTTTGTCATGTTTGGAAGACCA
>VDFB02324643.1:0-65099 GCA_007258455.2 Sequoia sempervirens | reverse complement strand
TATAATTTTCACATAAAGACGTTGTTCTTGATACATGTCAATAATGATACAATTTATTCTCTATGTAGAATTTTCAAACATTTTATTTTAAATGTTAATAATATTGTCAAAAGACAAGGTCTATTAGGGAGGGTTTAGGGATTGTGTAGGATCTTTCTAGTAGTTCTTATAAGATTGATTGTATTGATAGTTTCTGCTATCTCTTGCTAGGTTTTATCTTTTGTACTATGTTTGTTGCCTTATTCATTTTATTTTTGAAATGGTAGGGTCTATTTCAAAACCCTCTTTATTTTCAATAAATTTTAAAAATTAATGTCTAAAGACAACTTTGATAAGTTTTTTTGAAGATAACCTCAAAAAATTTCAATTTGAACTATTAATAGCAATTTCTATCTAAAATAAGCTTTAATGAATTTCATTTAAATTGTTTGTAATATTAATAATAATGTGTAAAGACAATTTTATTTAATAAATATCATTCAAACCATCAACATCAATGTTTTGGATAAATATTAATATAAAATAACCTATTAAACTAGTTTTATAAATATCATTAATCATATATTTAAAAAATCATCAATAAAATAACTTATTATAAATAGTTAAAATGATTTTTTTTACCTTCATTTTTAAGATTTTAATCATATAGATTGTAATTGTCTTAAATTAAATTATGAATCAAATGTTTTAAGAAATTAAAATATTTGTAAAAGAATAATTTATTTAAAACAAAATTACGTCAATTATTACCATAAAAATGTAATAACAAACATAATTTTTCAAATAATAACAATCATAATAACAATATATTAATATTAAAGAATATAAGATAGTAAAGTTCATGTGTTTAAGAAGGGGAAACTCAATAAATGTTGAATTGTATTCATAGAATGCTAAAGTTATCTCTACTTTGAAAGGAGATTATTGGGCCCTTTAGCTTTGATGTACCTTTTCCACTAGGAAGGAGCGTGTGAACTTTATGGCGGCTTAACTCATTCTATCTAAAATAAGCTTTAATAAATATCATTCAAACCATCAACATCAATGTTTTGGATAAATATTAATATAAATAACCTATTAAACTAGTTTTATAAATATCATTAATCATATATTTTAAAAAATCATCAATAAAATAACTTATTATAAATAGTTAAAATGATTTTTTTTACCTTCATTTTTAAGATTTTAATCATATAGATTGTAGTTGTCTTAAATTAAATTATGAATCAAATGTTTTAAGAAATTAAAATATTTGTAAAAGAATAATTTATTTAAAACAAAATTACGATGTCAATTATTATCATAAAAATGTAATAACAAACATTATTTTTTTACAGCAAGGGTGTCCCCGCGGCTCAACTAGCGGCCCAACAGCCCATATTTTGAATATTTGGGACTATTATTCAAATAATAACAATCATAATAACAATATATTAATATTAAAGAATATAAGATAGTAAAGTTCATGTGTTTAAGAAGGGGAAACTCAATAAATGTTGAATTGTATTCATACAATGCTAAAGTTATCTCTACTTTGAAAGGAGATTATTGGGCCCTTTAGCTTTGATGTACCTTTTCCACTAGGAAGGAGCGTGTGAACTTTATGGCGCGTACGAACTCATTCACTAACGGGCGGATGGGTTCATACAAGGTCGATAAAATTGCTATCGCCTCCTCGATGAACTCCTCCATTTTGCTTGTCCTAAGCAAGTGGACTTTTCCTCGAGAAAATAGCAGCACAATCCATATAGGAAGATAACATACCATCACCCACACAACCACGGCCAGCCATAAACAATTGGGCGCCACTACCATGTGTATGGCTGCTCCAAATGTGATCCCTGTTGACACCAAGGCTACCCGCAATGTGTTCATGCTAAGTTCAGTGAGAATAGGGTCTTCTGCTTTGCTGTTGAAAAGAGCATAAACAAGGAGAAGTGCAGATGCAATGGAAAAACAAAAAGCTAGTGCATCAAATAGCACAAGCACTTGAAAGATGGGGGAATTAATATCTGCAGTATCGAGCTTTCCTGGCAACGTGAAAGCAACTGTAAAAGCAACAGTCGCCAGCAACACTGCATTTACTGATATGAGGTTGCTATTCCATTCTGATACCTTGGGTTGAGGCGATTCCCCTTGTTGGAATAAGGTGAACCCTCGGTTTCGACGACCACCATGTCTAGTTAGAAACTCCGCAATCTGTAACCATATAAGTGGTTATTTGAATTCAGTTTCGGATAACAATCATAAATGTTTGCAATTTTTAAAAGTAGAAATTAACGATAAGAAAATCAATGATATTAATTTTTCACAATTCATATTGTTTGTTATTGTAGCAGTTTTTGTATCAATGATCAGAATGAAAGAGTTCAAAGAGAAAAATTTCACAGAGTGTGATTGAAAACATTGATGGAAAAACTCTCATACAATCTAATCCAAAAACTGCTGCAATAATTATTGCTAATAAATATAATTGTTCTTGCTAATAAATATATCTTTTAATGAACAAATCAATATAATTTTTATTTGCTGATAAATCACTCACAGCCAGAAAAAGTTGAGGATCTGAGGATTTTAAGCGTTGTGCTACTATGTCTAATGGAGTTTCTTCCTCGCCGTTTATGCCGTTAATGAACTTTTCCTCCATTACGTGCTCCATAATATCTCGGAAATTCGGTCCCAGGTTACGAAATAGGTTTGCTGCATATTCCACGGCCAAATGGAGGAGATTATAACCCCTAGCGGCTACCATGTCTGAACAATCCCTACAATGATGGAGTATCTCACACATTAATGCTGCATTACCGTTTATGACTGCCAGATGCAATGGATTACTTCCGTCTTCGTCCACCATGTAACACACCGAACAATCTTTATCTAAAAGCATTTTGTAGATTTGGCGGATATCTCTGTACCTTCTGCGTTCTCTCATAAAATAAATAGGAGGGGGTGACATTGGCATTGGCCTAAGTGCAGCAAAGTGCAATGGTGTCCAACCACGGACATCTCTTTCTCGCACGAGTTCAGATCTGTATGCAATAAGCTTCTCCATCACATCTGCAACAGACACCATAGAAATTCGTGACTAGGACCACCCACATATTTTGAATTACAGACAAGAAACAAAATAGACAATTTGAAACAAAAAGAAAATAAAACCAAACGTAGGTATTTCTTTCACCAGAGAATAACTTTAATCGACCGATTACAACATGATATGTGTGTATTTGTCTTTAAAAGTTGTTTTTGTTTTGTTAAGAAATATATTGTTATTTTTGGAAAATGTAGTATATATGTTGGGATTTCTGGTTAAAATTGTGTATGATTTTTAAAATCAACATTCCAGATTATTCTTCTCTTTACTTTGTCTTGATGATGGATCATGGAGTTTGATTTGAAACATCAATTTTAAAATTATACATAGTTTTAGCCAGAAATATCAGCATATTTATCATGGGTGAAAACTACATGCTATTAAATGTAATATATTTAATTTTATATTATTTTTATTCAAATTAAAAAATAGCAAATCTTTATTGTAATATGTAATCAATAATATAGATTATTCTAGACATTTCATATTAGACAATTCATATAAGAATTATTTATTATTGATCTTTAATAGAACACCTTTGTTGATTAATTATTTGATATTGTAAATAAGAATTATAATATCTTAAAGAATTATTGTTTCATTACAAGGAACTTTTACCTAGATCTAATCCTTAGAAATTGAGAAATACTAATCAAATACCTGCAGAATGATTATGTAGAACTGGATTCCTTTTAGTGTATCTTTATAAGTGTATAAATGTGAATGATACTTAAATTTAAATCTCAAAATGTGTATGATTGAGATGAATGCATTGAATGTCTTTAAATGTAGGGGCATAGAAAAATATTATACAAACTTGTATTTAATTAGCCCTAGGTGGGAAGGATAAAGGTGAAAATAAAAAAGTCTAAAATTTTATAAAAAAATTGGGTGGGATGAGTTTGTGAAACCATGATGTTGACACCACAACCATGAACTAGCATTGAGACAAAAAAGGGAGCTAGATCATAGTGAATAGTCTATGCATGGGAATATGTGTAAGAATAAGAATAATAAATAATTGATAATATCAATGTAAAAGAGTGTCAATATGGAAAAGCCTATGTGGTAAGTGTATAACATGTTAATTATAATATATTAGAAAAAAAAATGGTAACTACACAAAAATTTATACCATCCTCTCTTTTAAACATTTAGTTGTATTTCACCTTTATGTGACAAAAATAGTAATCATACTATAAAAGAAAAATATTACATTCCTCAATGTTTCCTACAAAATTATAGCCAAAGCCCTTGTTTTAAAAATCTGCAATCTTCTTCCTCAAATTGTGCACCCTAAGCAGACTGGTTTCATTCAATTTAAGTTTTTTCTGGACAACATAATCATTGTTTGGGAAGGTATGGAGTGGGTTAGATGCTTTAATCAAAAATCCATTTTTAAATTTTTTTTTTTTTACTAAAGCTTATGATTGCATTGAGTGGCCCTTCATCTTGGCTATGCTTTCTATGCTAGACTTTGGCCCTAATTTCATTCAGTTTTTATAAATGTTTTTTGTATGCATCTGCTTGCATCACTAGTAATGGTTGTCAATCTTAATCCTTTGGTTTGTTTCACTTCATCCACCAAGGCTATCCAGTTTCCCCCTCATTATATGTTCTTGTTCCTAATGGTTTTGGCTACCTTCTTGCTCATTTTGTCTCCCGTGGGCTGGTTTGGAGAATTTATTTACCTAGCTCATCAGTCCAACTTGTTAATGGCCACTTTGCTAATGATTCTTTCCTTATATTGGGGTGAAAGCATAAAATTGAGTCCACTTAAGCTGGAAGTTTTAGACTTAAGAAAAACCAAAAATTGAGAAAAATGAAATATGATCCCATTTCACTTCAGGGCCTTGACCCAAAAAATGGGATCCCCTTGTTTTTAAATGGGATCCTATTCTAGAACAAGATCTCATTTAAAAAAAAAAACGGGATCCTGTTCCTTAAAAGCATAATTTTTTTTATGCTTTTCTGAAATAGGATTTTCTTTCATAAAAGCATAATTTTTTATTTTTTATGAAACAGGATCTCGTATTTTAAAATTTGAATTTTTGGTTTATTTTTTTCCTTTTTCTATTTGAGAAAAAGCTTGGGACTAGACCTAGCTTTGGACTAGTTTGGTCTATAACTGAGTTCATGTGTCAATACCATGAAAATATTGACTTTAGGCATATGTTTGAAAACCTTTTCAAATTTGCATAGCCAAATTAAAACCCATTATAGATGAGACATTGTAGAATCCAAATATATAATTTCTTTTACAATTGGATTATTTTTTCATTTTTCCAATTAATTTTTGATGAAACTCATCCATAAACTTGAAATATAAGAGGTTTTTATTATTTTAATAACTTTTTATTTTATTTTTTGAAAAATGAATTGTATGAAAATGTACTTCAGACAATTCTTTTCAATTTGGGAAAAATAAAAAAATATAAGTTTAGGTCATCTTATGCATGTCGTACACAATGCTTTTTCAAAACAAAAATAATGGCCAATAAAAAATATTTAATAAAAAGTTACAAAAAAATATCAAAAATGTGCTTTAGTGAGTTACAAATCTTTTTCCAAAAAGATTTTAAAAATATGATTATTTAGTTCAAAATATGGATGACGTACACATGAATGGTATGGTGAAAAAGTGACTTTTAAATAGTGGTTTCTAGAAATACCTACTAAACATCAATTTTTATAATCTTGGTATTGAAATAAATTACATATTTGGAAACTATAATTTAAGTACTACCTTTCATGACTAGTGACTTATTTTAAGATTCCACCTCTAAGTGCTTCAAATTTTAATGTCAAATGTGACAAATTTTGAAAATTAGGGTAAACACTTTTACATTTTTGTTAAAAAGTGGACTCAATTTCTTACATACACCCATTGTTGGAAGAAGAGAATAATGTCAAATCTATATTTGGTTGTCTTGAGACATTTTTTCTAGCCTCTATGTCTATTATCCAATGGCACAAGACTCTATGTTACTACCAGTCCTTTCTTCCCAACCCTCTTTAGATTTAATAGTTGGGCTAGAAGTGGATTACTCGAGTGAAAATATTAAAATTTATTGGCATCCCTTTCACTTTGTAGGCTTCCTCTACTAATTTATGGAAAGTGGTTCTCTCTTGAATTGAGCAAAAGCTAGATTTTTGGATCACCAAGCTGCTCTCTCTGGCTGGTAAATTTCAGGCATGCTTTAAAATTCTGGTAGTGACTCATATGTACTACTCTTTATGTTGGACCCCTTCCAAGGCCTCTGATGAGAAGCTAGAAAAATAATCAAAATTTCTTTGGGCCTCTTATGATTTTCATAAGGGCTTTCACCATCTTTCCTAGGAATTATGTTTCCTCTCTAGAGAATCTGGTGGGCTTAGCCTTCTTTCCACTCAAAGGAAAGGGATGACTTTATGTTTCAAATGGATAATTCATATTCTCAACTATAATGAGGCCTGGAAAATTCTTCTTGGACATTGCATTTAAGTGGGCTTTACCACTCATAGACCTTCCTAGAAAAGTATTGGATTTTTTTCCCTTCTTATTATGAAGGAATTTGTTCATATTATGGGAACTTTTGTTGCCAAAAGCATTTGGTGTTCTTGGGAGGCTATCAAGCCCTAGCTGTGATGGATTGGCACTAGTTTTAGAGATGGGATTTCTTTCAATCAGTAGAATATTTGGTGGTCTCCTCTTTTTGCTAATATGGGTTGGCTTCTAGCCAAGATTAATTTTCTTAGGGCTCTTAGGTTCCACAAAAAGGGTATCCAATCTCCTCAAGACTTTTTTTTCTAGACCCACAATGAGCATTATGAAATGGAGATATTTTAGAGCCAATTTTATCTTACATAACCATGACCTAAAATATTTTGAAGGTATGGTGAATGCCATTCCAACTGATATGCTTCACAAAGTTGGTATCTACTCCATGAAGCCTTGGTGGAAAGATTGGAAGTGGTTTCTTAACACCCTGTTTAGGAACTATAAGCCTCAAATTTTCTATCAATGTTTTGGCCTCATTATCTGATGATCAATAGTTTGAACTAGAGGTGGAATCTTCTCTTTGCTGTTTATTTCACTCCAGAGGTTTTTTTTTTGTGTGGTCTACTATTATTGAGCCGAAGCTCACTCATTTCACTTGGTGTATTATTTTCCAAGGCTTACTAGTGGGGTCTCAGCTTTCTCATATGGGGTTTTAGACCCTCATTGCCCTTTTGTGGGCATGTCAAGTCCTTTTAGCGTCTCTTTTGGTTCTGTACTAGAGCTTAGTAGTTATGAAATTGGATTCATGATTTTTTTGCCTTTTAGCCAAAGCCTTTTTCTTGGCATATGTTGTTGTTGGGAGACTCTCCTTGGCTCACCACTATGTATACCAAAATTTTGCACACTTTAAAGGTAGAAATCCTCTTCATTATTTGGAAAGATAGAAATTATTACATTATTTCTCACAACCAAATTTATAAACATGTTTCTCTTTATTCTAAAGCCATTATTTGTTCTAATGTGCTATTACAGATTCAAGTGCAAACCACTAAAGTTGTGCTTGAGGTGGATCACCTTAAGGTTCTTTTGGACCACTAGAGGAATTCCCCCTAGACCGCAACTCATGTACCTCCCTCTCCCACTTCCTTTTGAGGCTAGTTTCCTTCACATGGTCAATGGAGGAGTGGTTTTGTTAGAGAATTTCAAGTTTGTCCTTTTTTTTAGGCTACTCCTTGTCATGAATCTCATCATCATAAGTGGTCACCCTCTCCTCCTCTTTAGGATGAATTGAGGTGGCCTTTAGGAGGAGCATCTATAGGTAGAGGTGGTGCTTCTGGGTGGCATTCTAGGGAGCTCCTAGCAACATTTTTGGTTGGCCAATGGATACTAATAAATAGCTCGCATGTTTGGATTTGACTATCTCTCCTTAACAAGAAGATAAAGAAAAGGGTGATGATGTTTGGGATACTCATGAAATAACTTAAGACCCCACTATTGTATGGGGTAGGCTAGATGACAAGGAAACACCTCCCTCTACTCACACTGTCATAACTGCTTAGTGACTTTTTTATTATTTTCTAAAGTTTTTATGCTTTTTTGGCATGGACCAAGTGACTTTACGCTTTCTAGGATCTTCCCATGTGACTCTTGGTTGTGCCTTTTCACCACCCAAAATTTTTGTGTCAATACGTGTAATTTTATCTTATTTTAATATAGCTATGGACACTTATTCATCAAAAAAATATTAATTATATTATAGCTCAAAAATACAAAAAATTAATAGGTTTTAATCTTGAGATAAGTATAACTTAAAAAATAACACCATAATCATTATTGAATCAAGATTCAAAAGCTATGTTATTATGCTAAACTATATTATTTGTATCTTCGTCTAAAAATTATTTTGCTAAGGTAAAAGTGTGATTTTTTTGTTTCTAAAGTTTTATTGTATTTTTGAAAGGTTCACCTGAGTGTTAGGTATTATATAGTTGCTTAGTGTAATAACATTTTTTTATTATTTTAAGAGCTACTTGCATTAATAAAAAAGGAAATTACTTATCTAGAATATAAGGGATCATACTTGATTTTGTTGAAATCCATCTCTATCCATGTGTTTGTGAACATTTTCATTGCCCACTTTTAAGGGGTATATATTTGTAGTGTGACATGAAACTAGCACACTGATGAATTCATAAAAGTATTTTCTTTTTATTAAATTGTGACAATGGGACATAGTTTCATTTTTATAACATTTTTTTATGGATATTTTATCATTATTTCAAACCAATGATAAGATTACCCTCCTAATCCATGTGGAGTTCAAAGCATAGAAGGTTGCACCCAACCTTGTTAATTGGATTTTTCTTGTCTTTAGTTAGAGTATACAACATATCTCTATCTTAATCCTTTGATCCCTAGGTTTAGGAATTGCATTTTATCTTAGAACCGATAGATGCAAGAAAAATAGCCAATAGATTGGAAACTTTGCTAGGAAAAAATTAGGTTGTTTTTTTGGTAAAGAGTCAAGAATGTGAAGACTTGTTGACTAAAGATATTCATATTCTTGTTTAAAGTATTGCAACATATTTGAAGAGTTCATAAGTTAATTTTACTAATGTAATGAATGTCGAATGAAATAAATATTTAAGATCTTTAATTGTTTTAAATTTTATCCTCTTTACATAGGTGACAACTCTATAAGTGAAAATAATTAAGTTCTATGAAGAATTTATCATATTTGTACATGTATGTATTGCACATATCTGTAAGGTATGTAATCATAGGAGGAAGATTCATTAAGCCTATAATATAATTCTATGAATTTCATCTTTTCATCTTCAAGAGGTGAAATATTGTTATATGTAATTCAATCATAAATTTATTTGTGAAGTATGATATTCCTAGAATGCATATGAGTTCTAGTGGATGAAATAAAACTAATGTGAATAGTTAGTAATACTTCCATGTTATGTATTTGTTTAGTAAAATATGCATGTTAGTGGATAATGAAAAGATTCATTCATATATGAAATTACATATATCATAAGGATGTGTTTGACCTTTACAAATACATGAGACTTGTCTAGCCAAAAGGTATAGGAATTTAATGTTAAATTCTAATTATGAATGATGATCAAACATTGGAGAGATAAGGGTTACTTTGATAAGATTAATGTCATATTGAGTTGATCAAACTATGAGACAATGGTTAAGAGGGGATTAGGATTTCATTGAAAGGATATTTTCATATGAATTGTCAATCTAGTTTCTATGTTTGCTCAAATGTCATGGTGTAAAGCTCACAACTTCATGCATGTCTTTAGAGAAGGATTCTCTATATGGGAATATTTAGTCCATTAAATTTAAGTACTATTAATTGTTTCCCAAATCTTGTTCCTAGTGAAATTAAAGATAATTTTCCAAAGTTCAATGGTGATAGTTCTAAATCAACAAGAAAACATTCACGACCATTTAGTGATCAAATTGGAAATTACAATATTCATACTAAGGATGTAGTCATGAAAATATTCAAGTTTAATTTTTGAAGAAGCATTCTAGAGATTAGTTTTTAGAATTACCAACATGTTCCATTTATTTGCGGCTTGAGTTCATAGAAGTGGTTAATGACAAGTTTGGTGAGATAATTGATGTATATTTTATTGCATAGATAGTTATTGTTGCACTAAAAGATCAACCTACCAATGCTTGATAAACCGCTAGAGTTAATGAATCCAAGTGAGCTGGTTAAGCCATGTCACAAACCTGAGTGATACACTGCACAATACAAGGAAACTAAGGGCACACAACTTGCAAGAATCCACCCAAGGAAAGAGAAGGGTTTGAACTTGTAACCCAAACTCTAATACCAATTTTTACATAGATGGTTGTCATTGCACCAAAATATTGACCTATTGATTCTTGATAAAATTGTCAAATTTAATGAGTCCATGGGAAGCATCTAAACCATGTCACAAACCCAAGTGCTACACTATACATCACAAGGAGACTAAGGGGACACACCTTGCAACATATTTTTTTATTAGCATGCTCATTAACATTCAGAATGATGATAAAGAGTTGGTTCCAACTTTGAATTTGAGATTTGGAAAGGCAATAAGATATATTCGAGAGAGAATCAATCCAAATGATGCAATGTCCCTAGTTATTTACCTTGGTGAATTTTATAAAGAAATGAGTTTCCTTTTGAGGGAGAAAGAGCATAAAATACTTTGTGAAGCAAATGAAATTGCTATAGATATTGAGAATAACATAAATTATTTAATTCCCATAGGATATGTGTCTACAATCATTTCTCATCCCTAAATATCTTATGTATATCCATAATATAGATTAGTAAATACAGTTATGAAAGTCAAGATAAATGGAAATTAGTTGATACAATTAGTCCATCAATGCATCTTCTCATTCATAATGAGTCCCAAGAATAGTATAAAAATAATGAAAGTAATGTTGATTATATGTTGTTTTCCCAAGAACTATTTGATATGAAGAAACATGAAGGAGAATCATCATATGCTTTCTATGCAAATTTTCTAGATACCTTGTTGAGATCCCAAAATGTTTTAGACTTGAATATTATCTATGTTGACTCTTTTTTGTGAAATTTATGAGCCAATTTTGAGTTTCGTGATTGAAAGGTTGAAGCCGCATAACTTTGATTAGGTATATGAGCAGATTAGGATAATTGACATAATTAAATGTGACCATGCAAATAATTTCATATCCTCATTTTTTTATAATAGTTTTCCCATTGTCAAATGTGAGAAATTAATAACACATTACAACAGATGAAGAAAGCATGATAGAGTTTGAAAATGAATTTTGTATTAATGAGGATGATGTTTGTGATTAGCCCACAATGAAGTATGTATAGATAAATAATGCACTCATGAGATTACAAATTTAAGTTATGATGAAGAGATGGATACATATGAACTAAAAATTTATAAATTCCCTTTCCATAAAGAGGTGCAAGAATGCACATACATCCAATACAATGGATTAGCTTATGAGATCAATAATTATGCTAATGAGTATAGTGTAACAAACATGAACTTTTAGATTGATGATAATGATATAGTAGAAAACTATTCAAACATTCACTATGAGGATCATAAGCATGGTTTGAGTAATGATAAATTCACTTTTGATAATAATCATGATTATGCTTTCTCTCATGCAAATGAACCAAGGACCATTACCACATATTTAAGGAATGCAACATTTAGAATGTTTATGGAATAACATGTTCAAGTATGAGTGAAAAAACATTATATTGTGAGAATTTGGTATATGATCCTAAATTTTCATCAATTGATCATGTTGACTCTATAAGTGATGATGCCCGTGAAGATAGAATTTTATGCATTCAATATGAGGATCCTAAGCACATTATTAGTGATGATAAGATTTATGATAGTTTCAATTGTGATAGCATTGCACTTAGTTACGTTTTGACTGCTCATAATCATTGTTATGAAATAGAAATGGAACTATTTTTCTTAAATGAGGAATGCATTAAAACATAAAGGATAATGGATACAAATTTTCAATCATTTGTAAACAACAACTATATTCTGATGAATCTCTTCAATATGGATAAAATATATTTATTTTTCATAGTACATATCAAAATGAAAATTCATAGGTAACTTATCATATTAATGAGGGTTATTTTGAAGGTATTTATATGGAAAGGGATTCAAATATTTATGTTGACAATTCCAAAGGTAATTTTTATTTTGTTATTGATTAGAAAGGTTCCTATGTTCCAAATATTCACTATAAAGATCTTAGTAATGGTATATACTATGAATTATCTAAGCCTTATCTCTATGTATTGTGGATGGAATTAAATAATGATTAGCAAGATAAATCAAATTGTGTCATGGAAATTGAGATACTAATGAAGTTAATGTTATCTATGAAGGTCATGATTTAAATAATGACAAAGATATTATTGATGTAAATATTTTTTACAAAACACTAAAACATGTATCCATACAATTTAAAAGTTACAATTCTTATGTAAAGATGAATATCAATATGATCAAACTCCAATGAAAGGTTGAGAGTTGCTTGCAATTTATGGAGTAAATTTTAATCTATCACCTAGATGACAAGATTATTAAAAAGAGTATTGATGATAGTTTCAAATTTTATGTGGAAGAAAATATGAGGTCGAATTTTATAATGATAGCTATTTGATAGAAAATTAATGTTTTAAAAATTTAGCTTAATTAAGTAGCCATTTAATGGAACATGAAAATAAATTTGATGAAGTAAAATGTCACAATGGTTGTGGGTATCACACAATTGATATGTGTGACATGCATGTTCTAGATGGTGATGTGTTTCAGTTAATACCCAATTGCAAGTTTCAAATGTATAGGGACACCATTGACAATGATAAACATAGAGGTATGATTAGAAATGTAAATGAGAGCGTTTGAGAACATGAAGTTTATGGCCATTATTTTAAAGCATAGTTTGAGAAAGCATAAAATAATAATGTGTTTATAGGTGAAGGTATTGGTCCTTCATTCTTGGTGGTCCAAGGCCACCAAATGAGGTTTGAAAGTATGGGTTTCAATGCAATGCATATTGGATAGTTACAAAGCATTAAATTGATTTGGCACATGGTCTAGACCCCAGATACATATGGAATATATATGTGCTTCATTGAAGCATGCATCACCAAACATGATCCATTTTTAGTACATATATAGTTGTCATGTTCCTGGTACAACTCAATTTTTTTGTTGGTTCCAAAATCTTGTTTTTAAGCTTCATCGCATATAGTTGGCCTAAATATTCTAGCATTAAAATTTATAAATATAAGGATCATCATGAATTTATGGTTGGTAGAAGGTTTCTATAAATCATCATGAGTTTGAAAACTCATTTTCCTGGCTCCTGGACAAGGTTTGATTATAATTTTAATATGTTGATGCTTTTGAGCACATTTGTAAGGTCCCATAGAAAAGTTTGATTTTCTCCATTCTAAAAACATCTCGGTTTTTTTTTATTATTAATATATTATCACTTCATTTAGTGGTAATTGGAAAGGTTATGGGGTCAAAACTAGAAAACTTTTGTTCACAAAGGAGACCCTAAAATTCCATTTTATGTACAATTTTTGGTGAGATGACAAGGATATACATAATTAATCACAACCCTTTGTAATTGTTTGTGGCTACCAGAGGATGTATGCACTTGTGACATCAATACTATCATTTGGCCCCCTTAGTAATTAAGTTGTTGATTTCTCATGATAATAATTTTATGAATATTTAAAATATTTATAAATTTTATAAAACTTTATACATGAATAATTAATGGTTTGAAATATTAAATATCACCCTAATTAATACAATCCCATAAAGTGATGCATTAGGTGTAGTTCTATAAAGTCAAAATTTAAAAATGAAAAGTCATTTTGAGTGGACTTAAAATCCCATCACACAATCACAATTTTTAGTTTACTGAAGTGATTCAAAGTTAGAATGGATAGGAGATCAATGATGACATTTTGGTCCACTTTAGCACTATCTTTTGATGAGAAAGATGTACCAAATACATTGCTTCATGTGTGTTTTAAAATTATTAATTTTTTTGTATCTTTCCTATCACATAGCTTAATGTATCAACTTTCTAATCCTCCTCTCCCATCCAAATTTGTGATGTACACAATTTGCATAACTCAATAAGTATTTTCCACATGGAGGGAAATACAATAAGAATTTTCACCATATAAACAATAGAAAATGAAGGCTTTTTACACCCAAATATTTCTAGAAACCATTTCCAACACCATGCAAACTATTTTAATGTTGCTTCAAGCATTGTTTACTTCCCCCCATTGGTAGAAGTGACCCAAAAAGAAATTCTAATTTTTGGGCATCACTTCTAGTGGTGTTTTGAATATTATTATGTTTGATAGCATGGAGAATGACCCAAAAATAAGAAAAAGAATTGTTTGGAGTTATTTTGGAGCTCATTCTAATGGTCTCTCACTACTAGAATTAAAGAAAAATATTTGCACTTCTTGAAATGATCTGTTGTGATTTCTAAATCCTCATAAAAATTTGAAATGGCTTATAAACTTTAGAACACCTTATAGAAATCAAATATTTTAGTGATGGAGGATAAATCTTAGAAATTGGCAATAGGGTTTTTTGTAAATCCTTCCACTATTAAAATTTAACAATATTGAAACATGCACAATGTATGCCAAATAATGGGAAAAGACTAAGAAGATAAGATTCTAATGTAGGAAATGTGTAGAGGAAAAATTTATTGCAAGAAAAATCATCAATAAATTGTTGCAAGTAAATTTTTGGTCAAAATGCCCAAATAGTTGCAATGAGAAAATGTAAAATTATAACAATCAATATGTTGGGTTAAGTGTATTATTTCACTTCCAGAGGTGATGATACTCAATTTTTTAAAAATATCATAAAGTGATATGAGTTGGAAAATAATTTGACATTTAAAATTAAAGAAAGCATGCATGAGAAAAGGTAATAAATGAATAAACAAGTTTATGCTTGGTAATTAGAGACGTACCTAATGACTAATTATGGTAAATAATTATTGGGTCCCTTGTTACTGTTGATTACTCAAAGAGCTAAGAAATTAGAAATTGTGTTTTTATTTATTATATTGGGTTATTTATATAGGTCAAGTTGTCTGTTGCATAGTATTGGGACACTTTAATGCAATCTAATCAAATCATCATCTAGGGTTTTCACTTTTTCTTTTATAAAAATTAATTACAGTACTTTGAAGTTATCTAATTATTGTATTCAATACAATCTTATGTTATTCTAAATATCAGATTCCTATGATAATCAATTCTCCTCTCAATATTACATGAGCATAATTATTTCTTTGATGTCACCTGTTTGGTAAAGATTTTGGTTGCAAGTGTTTTTCTAGGGTTATGGGTTTCACCATCATCTCCATCCTCATAGCTCAATATCTATGACCTCCTTATCTGAATTTGGAGAGATTTGATCTTAGGAAAATTCAACTTTCATCTTTGGAGAAACAAACGTAATGTTGCATCCAAAACAACAAAAACCTAATCATATATCTTTCAAGTTTAGAGAGGTGAAAAAATGAAAAAAAATAGGGGCCTAAAAAGATTTTTGTATGAAATTTTGTATAGTCGTATTAAATAAAATACAATTCTTCTTCTTATTAGTTCCGATTAGGGTTTAAAAATAAATTATATTGGTTTTATTTGTAAAGTTTATGTTGGAGTAATTAGGACAATCACCTAATGATTAATTAACCATTAAATAATTATTAGGTCCCTTATTACTTTCATTACTCGAGCTAAAATTAGGGGTGCTTTTTTATTATTATATTGGGCTATTTATAGGTCAATTTTTCTCATTGCATATTATTAGGACACTTGTCATAATCTAATCAAAACATCATCTAAGTTTAAACATTTCTTTTTATAAAAATTAATTATTGTACTTTATATTCATCAATTATTATATTCAATACAATCTCATATTTATTCAATATCATATTCTTGTGCTAATCAACTCTCCTCTCAAGATTGCATTATTATTTAATCTCTCTCATGTATGACATTTTTAGTTTATAGGTGTTTTCTAGAGTTTTGGGTTTCAATATCATCTCTCAATATGGTACCATAGCTCAAGATCTATGTTCATATCTAAATTTGGAGATCAGCCTTGAGGAAAATTCAACTCATCTTGGAGAGAAACAAGCATCAACATTGGGTCAAAACAATAAAAATCCTAATCATCCACCTCCCTTGTCAAATTTCAAGAAATGAAAAAAAATGGAAAAAACTAGGTGCTAATAGCTTTTGTATGAAATTTTGTATGGATTTGTATGGATCCAGCCACCATTCTTCTTCACCATTGGAAATTATGATTAAGAGTTTAAAAGAAATTTTTATTGGTTTTATTTGTAGGTTTTTAGAAAATTCTACTTTTTAAAAGAGAAAAATAAAAATCAAATAAAAAGCATTTTTCATCTTTATGTAGGATAATCACTTACCCAACAATAGGATCCTAATAACCTAGTGAGCACCACATGCAGTTGGTTAGTGATGGAGATAATCAACAAAATATTTCATTTGTTCTCTCCATTAGTGACACCCATCAAACAACTAGTGACCCTCAAAATATTCATTGGTGATCAATGTATATTCTTGTGCCTTTAATAGATATGATGACTTAATTCAAATTTCAAAATATTCTAGTAGACAAAAAATATTTTGGTGAAGAATTAATGAATATTCCATTAAGCATGCTTTTTTTTATGATCAATTTTTTTCTACTGTAGGGTGGATATTCTTAACATATTTTGTTGGCATTAGCATGATGTCATGATGATGTTAGTTGTATGAACAACCACTCAATCCCCCTCCTAGTCTATATTTTCCCTAAAGGATCTATGTTTTAAAAAAATTGGAATAACTTGGACATACTATGTAAAAATAAGGAAAACAAGATATCATCAAAACACCGGTTATGTGTATTTTATTGTGGTATAGGTATTATCAACATATTTTGTTGTTGATACTTTTTATTCTTATTCAAAGCTAGATCAACATTTTCTTCTTTAGAGCTCATAACTTTTCACCTATATATCCAATGTATGTGATTTTTGTAGCACTGGAAAGGTATTTTAGAGCTCTTCAAATTAATTCACACACTATTTCTAGAACTTTCCCTAGGTACATTTTATTCATTTTTTTGTGATTTCACATTTCTATGAATTACTTAGACATATATAAATTATAATGGGCCATCCCTCTTAGGATAGAAGATTCCTTCTAGAAGTCTTATCCATACTTCATATTATCCTAGGTATGTAGTTGGTTATGACTTAGTTGTCACATGTCATAGGATTAAGACACATGTCACAATTCTGTTACATTCTACATCCCACCTTTCCTATATAAGGAAGGTCATTGTATCAAGAAAGCTTGTATTCTTGCATACTCTTTTGCAGAAGGTTTTCATTGTTTTTATAGGTGGTCTTAGGTGTTGAGCTGATATTTAGCTCTTACATGTATCAGATCCAAGCCTTGAGAAACCCTTCTCATATCTAAGGGTTGAGTTATTACTAGTGAGAGATCTTGGTGTTTTTTAGTAGAGTTAAGTATGCTCTTCCCTTGTACCATATGGTGAACCTAGGAATTAGAAAAACTTGGAAAAATACTAGATTTGAGGTTGTCTCTATATGTGGGATTTCATGGAAAGTCACTTTTGGCTCATTTGGGAGGAAATATGAGCTCATATTTGATTTTGGGGCAACTAAAAAAGTTGAGATCGACTTTTTTTCCTAAATATGACATATTTTTCCAAAGTTATGAGGGTTTGAATTTTGCAAGATCTGGAGGTTGCAGAGCTTCCAGTACATTTTCACCCCTATTAGACCTTCCCATTATCTTCAAAAGGCCCAAGAGATGAAGATCGATATAAAATATGCCTATGTTAAATGATAGTTGTTTCTAAGGAAAATAATTTACCCATAAGGCTATATGCCCCCAGGTATAGATGGTATGATATTTGCAAAATAAAAAAATAAATTGTTTTCAATGTTTCGTAGTGACTTATTTTATTTGGCTATAAAATTATTTTATGGGCTATCAAAAATTGATCAAGAATTTCAATTATTTCGACTTATATATTTATGAGGTGAAAATATATTTTTTGGAGATTTTGTAGTTTTTTAGCAAACCATTTATTTCCTAGTAGGGTTTGTATTTTTCCATCGTTGACCTCCCTATAGTTTTTATTGATCCTTTGTACAACTTGTTTGTACCTTTTTTCCATCTACCTTGCCAACCACCCATACTCAAAGCCCTGTATTCATTAGGGTTATGTCAACCTTTTGACAATTGACATTTACCCTCATTGGTTGTTGCATTCATTCCTTTGTACTACTAACTTACACTGTTGTTGGCCCTTGTATGTTGACCGACCATCGAGTTCAAATTTTCCATCCACCACTAGCCTTTATTGTAGTCTTGGTCAAATTTTAAATCTAAAGGTATTCTACCACTCTTTCCATCCTATACTCTATACTTCAGTACACTCTCATCCATCATATTTCTAGCACTTATTGATTCTCCTCTGGATAGGGCTCTTCCACACCGACCATGTTAAATCCTTTGTCATCTTCTTCACATTCTTTGTAGGTTTTTTTTATATAACTTGGGCAATAAACATTTTATCAGGCACATTTTATCAAAAAAAATTTAAGCACCTAGTCATAAGAGCTATCACTTGTAGGTGGTGCCATGTGGAGCGGTGCCACCTACGCCCTTCCTCACCACTGCCAGTGGCAGTTTTTTTACAAACCTTTTTATTATTTTTCCCCTGAGAAGCATGTGGTCACATGCAAGACCAAGAGCTAGCCTGGAGGAGATAATTTTTTGCATTGGCTTAGCCTTCATTTTTATCACTGTTTATCCTTCAATAGACTTGAATTTTTCCAAAACAACTATTTTTTTTCATTTTTCCATAACTTTTCACTAGATTATCAAAACCCTGCAAACAAGATATCAATAGAAAGCTAGTTCTGCATACTTCACAGTGGTGTAGACTATTTTTTCCAATTTTTGCTACAGGTATAAATTATTGGCATATAAAGTTAGATTTCCCATTTGGGCCTTGGAGCTCATAACTTGCTTTCACGGATGTAAAGGATCATGAATGCTAATAAAGTAGCAATATTATGGAGTATTGTAGGGTATGTGGTGGCGAACTTTTCACCTAAATTAATGAAACAAAAAGGGTTTTGAGAGATTATCAGCTTTCCAAAAATATAAGTTATGGTTAATTTAATTTATTAATTAATTATTATTCATTTTCTGTTAGAATTATGACTAAAGATCCGATGGGTGATTGAAAAACATCTATAACTTTCACTTGATATCATATTTCTTGAATCGAGCAACCATCACATTCTTGGCACGCTACTATAGGATTAAAAATAAAAATCATGGTTTGACAAGTTAAAGGAATTCGAGGATAGGACGAGGTTTTTATATTTTCTAAAGTTGTAATAAAATTCATAATTAATTGTTTACTTGGAAAAAATTAAAAAATATACATCACATCGAACATAGGTCTATACTTATATATAAAATCTTACAAAAAATATTATATCATTTATTATGGTTAGAATTGGTCAGAATAAAACACCCTATTTCTTATTTTCCACAGAAATTTAAACAATCTCGCATTGAAATTTAAATTTCTAAATAAGTTTTATTTATTTTTAAGTAAACTAATTATTTTAGAAACTACATTCAACTTTCTACAAATTATATTCTTACATATTTTTGAAATAATATAGATAACTTATTCTAAATATTTCGTCAAGTGTCCTATACTTGATTTTTTTGATTTTTATATGGGGCTGCATGATGATCACGCATACCCTCTAATTTGGTGATTCAAGTTGCATTTGGAAGGAATTAAGGGGATCTATCATTATCTTCATGTAATTTTTCAACATTTAGCCCCAAGTATTATTTATTCAGTTTTTTGCACATTTGGCATTCTGACTTATTACTTGGACATCCTAACTCCTAGAGAGGTTCTATCAATTTAGGGAGATTTTATCTATAGTATATATCATATTTGGGATTTTCTAATTGATACTAGAGGCTATTGTCTATGTAATGATGGAGATATATCATAGATCATTATTGGTTTTACATATTAATCTTCTTTGATTATGTTACAAAAGGGAAACTATAAAAAATGGAGAGATGATATCATAGATCATCTCTAATGTGGTCAATTGTGGCCACATTTGTATGGTATTGTTCCCCCATCCTAGTCAAGGTATTAAATTTTTTTCTTGGAGTTGCAATAGATATAATGATTCAAGGGTTATTGTAATGCATGTTGATGATGATATTTTGAAAGCTATTGATCATTTTTATTGTCCTCATACTCTTTGGGATAATATTTGGGAGATATATGGTGCTCCTGATACTCCACTATTCCCAGATGATCCAATTTTAGAATTTCATGTTCCCCTTCATTCTTTTGATAGACTACCCTAGGATGATGATGCTATTCAGGAGTTTAATTGTTGGATTGCTTTGAATCTTCAAATGAGGATGATAAGGTTTCTTTATATGTTGCTTCTTCTCCATCAAACACAATTGATGTACCTTCACCTTCATTGATTCATTATGTAAAGCCATTGGTTGAGGTCCCATCATTACTATTCAGCAGGAGCATTCATCTTATGTTGGTGATTCATGGTATCATGTTTATTACAACAAGTATCTCATTGTCTTCCTGATTAGGATTCATATCTATCAAACATTGCATCCTTGTTTGTGGAATCTCACATTTTTGTTATGGAGGACACAATGGAGGGTTTATCTCTCCTCTTTGATGACAACCATTGCACAATTGTTGTCAAACCAGATGTCTTTTTTTTTGGATATTATTTAGTATTAGTTTTTGCATCTTCTTGATTTTTCATCTTCTTCATTGATTAGGCATGTACCTGATTTGATTATGGAATCTTCATCTTCATTGGGAAAGGAGAAACTTGAACAACCTTCAAAGACATTATCATCATCCATATTAATGCTTCTTTCCAACAATTCCTATTTAGAATGGGAAGCCTACCTACATTTATACTTGATTTTGTTTCTTCCAAAAGGGAGACAAGTTGTTTATCAATATTGGATAATGTTTTGTCTTTAGGAACTTACCATTTTTGTAGGAGATTATACATTGTGGGTGGTCTACATAGTCTCTCTATTCCCCTCTAATGGGGGGAGCTACTATAATGTATCTATGTGAGGGATGGTGTACTTGGGGGGTATCATGGAGTCCTCCATCCTTGTTCACATGTTTTTTCTTTTCTCTCTTTTGGAGAGGAGTTTTGTCCCACTAGGTTTTCTCCTTTTCTCCATTTGTAAGAGATTGTATTTTCATTTGTACATAGGTACCTAAAATGACCATGTAGTCAGGACCCATCATTGCATTTTCATTTGCATCATTTGAATTATCATTTCCTCCCTATTTTACACTTATGTGGGGTATCGGTGTAATTAATTATAGTTACATAAGTTTACTTAGGAATATTATATTCCTTTTTTTCATGTAATAGTTGATAAATTATTCTTGGCAACACAAGGGCAGACAACTAAGAGGTGGGGTGAATCAGTTGTCACCAAATTTCAAACTTATTAAACTTGTCAATCCTTATTCTCAGATGTTATCAATATCAATGAAAGCATGAATCAACAACATATCAAAAACACACATAACACCAAGATTTTTGACGTAGAAACCATATTAGGGGAAAAATCATGGTGGAGGTCAGTCCACAAGATTATACCCTATTAAAAGTATTAAAAGTATAAGAAGAATAAATGGGGAATGCACATGCATTCAAGTACACTGCCTAAAGCTCACTGCTCAATTACAAAGGAAGACATGTTGTCTTATAGAAAGATTTGTATTACAACCATCTAGACTTTGAACTAAGAAAATAGCATTTTCCAATGCTTGATTGATATTCTGGTTAATCACATGAACACTTCTTCGCTCTTCTTCACACTCTTCTCTACCTTTGAATGATTTAGAAAATTATTCGCACATTACACACATTCAGTATCCACTAGAATTAGAACTAGCACAGTTCAATTTGAATAAACAATCACTCTTATATATCCATAACAAGAAATTAAATCGCTACAAGTTGTCCACAAAGAAATAGCAAAATGAATACAAATTGTTGGCCCAAAACAATAGACAATTTTCAATTCAAATCAACCAAGGCTAGCCAAAACATAGTGAGGACCCAAAACAACATCTCCAACATGAAAAAAATTTAATTAATTTCTCCTTGAAGATCCACAACATGCTACAAACACCATGTCGGCCAAGAAAAAGAAAAACATGAACATGGAAGAGAAAATATTGAATCACGAGCACAATGATCAATGCAGACATGCAACAAAGAGAGAACAATTTAAAAACATCCACAAAAATCATGAATCACTAGAGAAGTATCCATGGCAATTGAACTAACTAGAATCACATAATCTTCAATCAAGAACACAAACTAAATCAACAAAAAAACTGTCAGAATGAAAATCTTCATAACTTGATCAAATCTTCACGCAGATCTTTGAAACTCAATGTGGATAAACTAGATATACTCAACAAGAAACCCTTTAGTCCACAACCTCTAAACATTAACGTATGAAACTCACTAATAGATATAACTTCAATTCAACACTAAAAACTTGCAACTCATTTTATTACAATTTTGTCAATATCCTTGACATATACAACTTCAAATTCCTTAATGTTAATAATGTTGACATCAATGACAACCACATATCAGCAACACAACCACAATATCCAACAATCTCCCCCTTTGGTATTGATGGCAACACATGATGTAAAAAACACCATCAACACAATTGCACTTACTCCTCCTTAGGTTCTGACTGTTTTCTCCTCGACATGGCTCTTCTCATCACAAGGTTCTTCTCCCTAGAATTTTTTTCACATGACTCTTCTCCCCCTTTGACATCAATGACAAAGATCTCTTTTCTCCACACAAACCTTGAACCACATATATGAACAACTAAACATCTGACTACTCCCCTTGAGTAGTAGCCACCACAAGAGTAATCTGAAACAAGATATGACTATGAAAATAATGGACTGATGCAATACAATACCTCTTAGTTCTGATTAGGAGGGGTAATCATCCCTAACTTTCCTCTAAGATACTCAAAAGTATCCTTATACAAAATCTTTGTAAATATATCTACAATCTACTCCTTAGTAGGAACATACTCCAATCTGACATCCTTTTCACTTACCTTCACTCTCAAAAAGTGAAACTTGATAGATATATGCTTGGTCTTTGAATGCAACACTAGATTCTTAGAAATCTTAATAGCACTTGAACTATCATAGAATATAGCTATAGGCTCATCATACATAACTCTGATATCCTTGAACATCTGCTTCATCCATAGGACTTGAGTACAATTGTTAGCAACAATAATGTATTTAGCTTCTACAGTAGATAAGGAAGTAGCATTTTTCTTCTTACTTAACCATGAAATCAACTTCTTACCCAAGAAAAATGCACCACCACTAGTAGTTTTTTTGTCATCCACATCTCCTACCCAATCATCATCAGTAAAGGAACTCAAAGTAAGAGTATCATCTTTATCATGTCATAAACCAAAATCAGCTGTTCCCTTCAAGTATTTGAAAATTCTTTTCACACCAGTCACATGAGATTCCTTCGGATTGGCTTGAAATCTAGCAACAATGTATGCAACATTCATGATATCAGGCCTAGTTTGAGACAAATAGAAAAATCCACCAATCATTGATATGTATCTAGTCTGATTTTCCTTTGAAGAATCATCATCTATTATCAACTTGCATCCAATCACCATAGGTGTACCGACAGGCTTTGAATCTTCCATACTGGACTTCTTCAGCAATTCTTTCACATAGTTGGACTGGGGTATAAAGATACCTCTATCTAATTGAGTAATTTTCAATCCCAAAAACAATTTCATCCCTCCAATCATTGACATCTCAAACCCACTCTGCATCTCATTAGAAAAATTTGTGCACAAACTATCATCTCCTCCAAAAATGATATCATCAACAAAAACTTCCACAATTAGATCGTTATCATCATTCTTGAAATACAAATTACTATTAGTAGTACCTTTGTTAAATCCAAATTTTAGCAAATAATTATCCATTCTGGCATACCAAGCTCTAGGGGATTGCTTAAGTCCATATAATGCTTTCTTCAACTGACAAACCATATCTCCATTATTAGTCAAATGAAATCCATCAGGTTTTTCAACATACACTTCTTCCAATTCACCATTTAGAAAATAAGACTTCACATCCATACCTTGTAGTCTTTGTACGTGGCATAAGCAAGAAATAGTCTCATAGCTTCAATTCTAGCAACAGGGGCAAAAGTCTCTTCAAAATCAATTCCTTCCATTTGAGAATATCCCTTGCAAACTAGTCTCTGTGCTTTGTTTCTAACAACTTCACCTTGCCCATTCAATTTGTTTCTAAAGACCCATTTCTTCCAATTACATTTTTTGTCCATAGGTTTGAGAACAGAATCCATGTATCATTTCTTCTCTATTTTTGTGACTCTTTAACTTCATTTAGCTTTCACTTGATGTTTAAATTTTGGATGGCTAGGTGACACTGTTAAGAGACGTCTTTGAAGTCAAGACAATGTTCTTCGTAGTTCTTTATCTGAATCTTGGACTTGTGGTCTTGTCTTGTGGTTTTATCTTCCTAGGTAGTTCAGTGTTTGCATGCCTTGGGACGTTCCACAGTTTCTCAGTCTCAGTTCTGAACATGCCATTTTGTAGTCAAACTGTCATCTTCAGTCATCTGTCTCGTTGTCACTTTATCTTCTCTCCAATAGATATGTGGAACCTTTCCTTCCAACATCATAGATCTAGTAGCATCTTGAACTATTCTATTCTTTCTTTCCACAACTACGTTTTGTTGAGGGGTTCATAGTGTAGATATTGTCTCTTTATTCCATGTTCTTCACAGAAAGAATTAAACTTACTAGAAGTGAATTCACCACCTCTTTCTGATCTCATAAATTCAATCTTCAAACCAATCTCTTTCTCAACCATAGCCTTAAATATCTTGAACTTCTCTAGAGATTCATATTTCTCCCTTAAGAAAGTATCCCATGTCATTCTTGAATAATAATTAATAAGCAACATGAAATACTTGTAACTTTGTAAGCTTCTAATTCTAGAGGGACCACACAAATCACTATGCACAAGCTTCAACAATTCTTTTGAACAATTTTGGTTGCTTCCAAATGAAATTCTAGTTTTCTTCCCTAACTGACATTCCTTGCATATGGCATTAGTAGGTTTTACCAACTTAGGAAGATCTCTCACACCCTTAGTAGAACTTATCTTGACACATTATCCTATGCCACAACCAACTTTCATCAACTTGAGCAATCAAACAACTTTTATTAGCAGCATTCAGATGAAAGATATTACCTCTTGTTTTTGTACCTAAATAAATCACATTTCTAGAACATCCCAATATTCTGCATTTTCCATCTTTGAACTAAAGATTGTAACCCTTATCAACCATTTTTTTGACACTTAAAAGATTATTCTTTAGACCTTCCACATATAGGACATCATCAATATTATTCTTACCATCAAGAGAAATGCATCCTCTTCCACATATCACATAGTTTTATTATCACCAAATCTCACAACACCACCATCATACTTTTCCAAGCTCACAAAATTACTTTTATCTCCGGTCATGTGATGTGAACATCCACTATCAATTACCCATTCATCTTTTTCTTCAACTTGAGTAGCTAGGGCTTTCTCCACATTTGTACAACTAGCAAATTTAGTAGACACATAATCATTTTCCTTGATAGCAATAAATACCCATTTGTCTTCACCTTTATCAAATTCATCATCTTTCACACCTTCATCGGTAACATAGTAACACTTCTTTTGAAATTTAGGCTTGTTATGTCTTGGTTTAGAAACTTTTTCTAGAAAAATTGATGCAAAATGACCTATCTTATTGCAAGAAAAATATTTAATAGGAAACTTCCCTTTATACTTACCTTCACCTTTGGCTTCTCTTTTCACAATCAATGCTTCAAGCTCATCTAGTTCTCTTTCTTCTTCTTCAAGCTATCTCATTTCTTCTTCATACTTGAATGTCTTTCTAGAGGAACCTTCTCTGAGATCATATCATTGTTTATCTCTTCTAGAAGTAGTAGCCTTGAATTTGGATTCAACCTTAGGAAGGGTATCACCAAATTCACTAAAATCAAAATCAATAAGCTTACCAATCAACATATCGTGAGTAACATTAGTCACAGTCCAGATCTCTTCAATAGTTGTAGCTTTGACTTTGTAGGTAGTAGGCAATGATCTAAGCACTTTAGCAACAATATTTTATTCTTCTAGCCATCCACCAGCACATCTGATACCACACACAAGTTCATTCACTCTTTGCATGAAAGTAGTAACATTTTCATCATCACCCATTCTCAACATTTCATATTTCCCTTTCAGACTCTACAACTTATCAATCTTCACATTGGCATCAGCTTCATACAAAGTTTCCAACTTTTCCCAAATTTCATAAGAAGTCTTCAGATCCATAACATTAGTAATCTTAGTATCAATCAAAGCACTCAAATTTTTTTCCTAAGCCTTGATATTATACTAGGTAAAAGTACCATTCTATTGAATAACATACCTATTATAAGTAATACTCTGGTAGGGTTCACCAATGCATCTTAGATGGCACTCCATTTGAGTCTTCCACAAAGAATATTTTTTTCCATCAAATCTTAGACTATTCTTATTGTATGTCTCCATCCTAGATCACCTCAAGCTATTAAACTTCTTCCAAGGAACTAAGCTTTGATACCAATTTTTGGTAACACAAGGGTAGATAATTAAGAGGGTGGGTGAATTAGATGTCACCAAATTTTAAATTTATTAAACTTATTAATCCTTATTCTCATATTTGATCAATATAAATGAAAGCATGAATCAACAACACAAAAAACACACATAACACCAAGATTTTTTATGTGGAAACCCTATTAGGGGAAAAGCCATGGTGGAGGTCAGTCCACAAGATTATACCTTGTTAAAATTATAAGAAGAATAAATGAGGAATGTGTTGGATTTTGTGGATGTGTTGTTGATATGTGGTTGTCATTGATGTTAACACTATTAGAATTTGGTGTATCAGAGGTTACATATGTCAAGGATATTAAGAAAATTGTAAAAGAAAGTGTTCTAGGTTCCCAGTGAAGATGTGAAGGTCATGAAGGTGTCTTTTATTGTACATTGAAGATAAATTGGTGTGGATTAAAGGGTTCTCTATTGAGTATATCAAATCATCTACCAAAAGTTTTAGAGGTCCACATGAAGATTTGATTGTGCTATGAACAGTTGTGTTCTAATAGTATTTATGTGGGTTTTGTCAGTGTTCCTAAGTGAAATTTATGTGGTTCTAGTAATCTTTGTTGCTATGGATGCTTATCTATTGTTTATTGTTGATTTTTGATGCTTCTAGATCATGCTCTATCTTTGTGGTATGTCCACACTAATTGGTGTGCTTGTGGTCAAAGATTTTTCTCTGTATGTTTTTTTTTTCATGTTCTTGGCCAAAATGATGATGGTAGCATGTTGTGGATCTTTGAGTAGAAATTAATTGAAGTATTTTTGTGTTGGAGTTGTTAATTTGGGTCCCCACTATGTTGTGGCTAACCTTGGTGGATTTGCATTGCAAATTTATTTATTTGAGCTAGCATTGAAAATATGTTTTATTTTCCTGACTGACTAAGTTGTTGATGAAATATCTTGTAGCAAATATATAAGAGTGATTGTTTCATCAATGCAAAGTGTGCTTGATATGCCTTGAATGCTTAGATGTGTATGTGTGTGAATATCATTTATAAAGCAGAGTGTGAAGAAGATTGATCGAAGTGTAAAGAAGGTTGAGTAAAAAGTGAATAAGGTTTTTTGTGCTTAATTGGAACTGTAATCAAGCTTCTTGTGAATTTTTGGGCCCAAAATTTGGCTAGCTCTATAGTAAGGAATGGTGCAGATTTAATGATGCATGATCTTATGTTGATCTCTATGTCCACTCACATCATTGAAAGGGAAATTAGTTGCATATATAAAATAGCAATGCATGATGTGTGATCGACAGTGAGGATCAGAGGGAAAGGATCCAATGGTGGTTGTGATATCTTTTTTTATTGTGACAATGAATGTTGAAGGCATGTACAAAGCAATAATACATGATGGTCATAAAACCATGAGATCAACAAAATATATTTAAAAATACCAAATTTGATCCAGTGGTGTTTTAAAGGAAATAAGATTGAACAGTGGATGATGGATCTTGGCACAAACTTAGAAGATTAATGACTCGGATTTAAACATGGAGATCACAAATGGCTAAGTCCATGTAAATACAAGTTTTGACTAGCAATTGACTAGAAGGAGAAATTCAATTGGTCTAACTACTCCAACGACAAATTTAATCGGTAATTTGAGTTGCAGAATGTTGGTATTGATTGCACCAAATATTCAAGTTAAAATCAGATCTAATAAATAGAAGAATTCACTAAATGCACAACAAGGTTAGGGTTTATATGTGACCGTGATATGAAAAATTAATGGACCTGATTTGATATCAGATTAGGAAACTTTTTAGTGAAGAAAGAGGGGAAAAATCATAACTAGGGATCTATACTAACAGAATAAAGCTCGAGGCATTGATTTTTGCAACAACTTAGATAAAAAAAATGGACAATAAGAAATCTAAGTGTGGAGAATGAGATAGTGAAATAGAGAGGTAGAAAAAGAGAAAGAGCTAAGTTGTAGAGGGAATAGTGCATAATGAAAAGATTATTCTAAGCTCTTTTGAGGTAGAGAGAGAATGCACTAAAAGAAAAATGGAAAGAGTAGAGCATAATAGAAGTGTGTCAAACATTGGGTAGTTGCAAGTAAGTTCCAAAATTGATTTGTAATTAGTTATGATAATTATTAATTGTAAATATGATTGGTGCATGCCATCAGATATTTGGGTTGGTGCTCATATTAGGGAGTGGGTGCTTCCTCAGAGTAGGTGCTCCTAAAATAGGGGATTGGTGTCTCCTTAGGGTTGAAGCCCTTAAACATTGTAATAGAAAATTTGGATTGTGAGGCAAGATTAGAATAGTAGATCCCAACAACATTTCTCATCGTAGTTTTTTCCCATCTTCGGTTTTCCATGTATATATATTATGTGATGTGATCTTTTGTGTGTGCTTGTGTAAGTCTCTAATTATTAAAGTTTATCTACACATTGGGTGTTCAAAGAATTAATCTAGATAAAACAATCAAGAGATAAATTTTTATACCAACTAATTCACCGCCCTTCTCAGTTGATTATTGTGTTCCAACAATTAGTATCAAAGCCCTCAATTCCCTAGGAGAAGCTTAATCAACTCGAGTAGATTTTGGTAGAGTGCACAAAATCAAGAAGGTTCTTTCACAAACAAGGCCCCTCAATTTGATGGAATAGATTATGGATTTTGGAGCTTATTAATGGAGGCATGTCTACGTTCTCTAGGATTTGATGTTTGGATGTTTACCAAGAACAACTATGTTCCTCCTCCTACTCCTCCCATTGATGCTACAATAAAGGACTATGAGAATAATGAAAGAGAAAGGGATGTCATTATCGACAATTTGTCTAGATCAGTGCTTGGAAAAGTTGTGCATTGCAAAATTTCCCATGATATTTGGGAGAACTTGAAAAAAAACTATGAAGGAAATGAAAAGTAAAGTTGGCAAAGCTTGAAGTTCTGAGAGCTAGATTTGAAGGCCTAAAGATGATAGAAGAGAAGATTGAAGATTATCTTCTAAGAGTTGAAGATATAGTAAACTCCATTAGAGGATATGAAGAAGAAGTAAAAGAAAATTCTATGGTTTAGAAAGTTCTAAGGTCAATGACAAACAAATATGACCCCAAGATCTCTACAATAGAAGAAGAGAAGTGGAAAAGCTTACTCTTGATGAGCTACATGGTGTATTCCCTACATATGAGATGAGAATGGGAGATGTTGAGCCATCCAAGAAAGAAGTTGCATTCAAGGCTAAAAATAAGGAAAATGATGAAACACCCAAGAAGGACAAGGCTAAGACAACCACATCCAAGCATGATGAGACTGATGAAGAGGAAGAAAATTTCATCAGAAGACTTAGAAAATTCTCTGGAAAGTACAAAGGTAAGTTACCCTTCAAGTTATTTGATTGTGGTAAAGTAGGAAATTTTGCTACTAAGTGTCCCTACAATAAGAAAGGTAACTTTGAACAAGAGGTAGATGATAAAAAGAAGAAACCCTACTACCCTATATGAAAAGGATTTTTCAGAAGAAGAAGAAAAGTCTATGCATACAAGATGATAGTGATGTATTAGATGACTGTAAAATCTCAAATGATGAACAAGGTTGTACTTTTTTTGTGAGAAAAAATGATTCTTTTTATGGAAAAAGAACTTGAGGAGCATAAGGATGGAAAGTTTGAAGACCCTTGTGACATAGGAGAAGAGGAAGTAGAATTTGACCTAGAAGGGGAACTCATTTTTTATCTAGATGAGATAAATGATATCAAAGATGATATTGATAATTTGAAAAGGATAACATGAAACAAAAAAATCTTGCACAAAAAGAGTTGAAAAGCCTAAGCAAGGATCTTAAAGAATCTACCTAGAATGTGGTAGATTTGAAGTTACACCTTGAAGAAGCCAAGAGAATAGAATTCATGATCAATATCAAGTTGTAATATGAGGTTAACTGGTGTATGAAGCTTGAGGAAGAAATGTTTTCTCTAACAAAATACTTAGAAAATGCAAAAGAGCACATAGAGAAAGGGCTCAAGTTAAAAGGTGGATCGAAAATTCTTGATGATCTAGTAAGTACCCAAAAGCTCTCAAATAAATAAAAATATATACTAGGGCTTAAGAAAGGAAAGAATACCTTCATGGAAAATTCTAAAAATTTGTATTAAAGATTTAGGGTGAAAGAAAATTCTAAATCTTTTGATAAAAGAGATTGCAAAGTGAGCAAATCTAAAGAGAACCCTGCACTGGTAAAGAAAACTAATGAACAAAAAATGCCTGTTGTAGACAAGAAGGATAACCAATTAGTTCCTAATCATCAGAAGAGAAGGAATTTTTTTATAAGAACTGATGTTGATGGATTCACAAGGGTACAAGATTAGAGGAAGCAACTTCCAAGGAGGCCATCTCATCCAACACAAAATGCTATCACTAGGTATCCCTCATACTTCTATGGATATTGCTATACATGTAATTAGTTTGGTCATAGGACTAGCAAATGTAGAGTCATTCCAAAGAGGAGTACAAACTTTGTAAGCATGAATTCATTTGCTCCCTTATCTGAAATGAATATAGCATGTTATAATTACGATAATTTTGGTCACATAGCTAAAAATTATAAAACAAAATCTGTACGACCAAATGTGAAAAAATAGAAAAAGAAAGATTCAATTCCTAAAGAAAACAAAGAAAATAATGTTATGGAGGAAAAGGTGGAAAATGAAGAAAATAAGCCTAAGAAGTTGTGGAAGGACAAAGAAAAAAGCTCCACATAATCAATGATTGCTCAAATGACATTGCATGCCAAGGAGAAAAATTTGTGGGTGATTGACAATGGCTACTTTAAGCATATGACTCGAGATAAAGGAAAGTTCATCAAACTCAAGAAGTGTAATGGAGGATCTGTGAGTTTGGGTGACAATATAGCAGTCAAAATATGTGGTAAAGGAATCTTCAGCATAGATGGGAAGAATAAGATAAAAGATTTCCTTTATGTTGATGGTTTGAAAAATAATCTTCTGAGTGTCTGAAAGATGTGTGATAATAGATACAAGAGAATATTCAACTTTGAAGGCTACAAAATGAGGAAGAATAGAAAGAAAATTGCACAAGGATCAAGAACTAACAACAATCTTTACAATTGTTGTAAAGTGAGAGGTCAAAGTTGTTTGATAGGACAAGCTAATGAGAGTTGATTGTGGTGTAGAAGGTTAGGGCATGCAAATTTTGATAATTTGATGAAAGTGAACTCAAGAGGATTAGTAAGAAACATTCCTAAAATAACCAAGCCTACAAATATCATATGAAAAGATAGTCAACAAGGAAAATAAATAGGCTATTTTACCAACTAAAGAATATTCAACTACTAAGCCTTTACAATTGGTCCACACTGACTTATGTGGAACAAGGACAAGGGGACTGAAAGGAGAAAGATACTTCATGTTGCTAATAGATGATTACACAAGAATGACATGGGTAACCTTTCTAAAAGAAAAAACACAAGCATTTAAAAGATTTAGAATAGATGGGAAGAAGAACCAAATGCTTAAGGTCAAATAAGAGGAGGAGAATTCATCTCAAGTGAGTTTGTTGAATATCTTGAGGTGCATGGAATCAAGAGAAAATCTTTTGGACCAAGAACTCCACAACAAAATGGAGTTGTAGAAAGAAAGAATGGGGTGGTTAAGGATATGGCCAAAACAATGTTAAATGACACCAAATTAGTATATATGTTTTGGAGAGAAGTTCACATTTAGTTTATATCCTGAATAGATCCAAATTAGAGCACACTGTGATAGTACTCCCTATGAACTGTGGTATGGTACGTTTTCTTTTGTAAAGTACTTTAAAGTGTTTGGAAGCAAGGGATAAATTAAGAAAGAATCTGGAAATCTAGGAAGCTTTGAATCAAGGAGTGATGAAGGAATATTTCTTGGGTATTCCACCCAAAGAAAATCCTACAAATGTTGTAACAAAAGGCTGAAAAAGATTATAGAAATCATCAATGCCAAGATTGATGACAACATAAAGAATATCAAATCTTATAAGAATGATTTTGATGATGAATCAAATTATGAGGAAAATGTAGCAAACAATGAAGAAGACATAGAAGAAGAAGTTGAAAGGAACGTACAAACTATGTGCAGAAGGATCACCCCACAGATCAAATAATTGGAGACAAGAATAAAATAGTTCAGACTAGGAGAAGACTTGCAAGGAACAAATAACAAGTAATTTATTCTCTCCTATCTCAAATTGAGCCAAAAATTTTGACTGAAGCCAACAAGGATGAGAGTTGGATAAAGGCCATGGAAGAAGAGCTAACTCAAATTAAAAAAGAAAAAAACATGGGAATTGGTTCCTAAACCCCTAAGAAAAAATTTGATTATCATTAAATGGGTATTTAGAAATAAGCTCAATGAAGATGGAACTATGGTGAGAAACAAAGCAACATTGGTGTGCAATGGGTATACACAAGTGGAAGGCATTGATTTTGAAGAAAAATTACCATCCATTACAAGATTAGAAGCCATTCGAATGTTTCTTGCATTCTCTATTTGCAAAGGATTTAAAGTCTATGAAATGGATGTAAAATTTGCATTCCTAAATGAAAATCTTGAAGAACAAGTCTACATTGAGCAACCAGAGGGCTTCTAGCTATCAAAAGAGGAAAATTATATTTGCAAATTGAGAAAGGTATTGTATGGTCTAAAATAGGCACCTACAGCATGGTATTCAAGGTTAGACAAGTATCTTCAACAACAGGGATTCAAGAAAGGGTGTACAAACAACAATTTGTATTTCCAATCTAAAGATAAGCACATGATTATTGCTATTGTGTATGTAGATGACATCATATTTGGAGGTAGCAATGATAAAATGTGTAAAAAATTTACCACTCATACGCAAGATGAATTTGAGATGTCAATGTTAGGAGAGTTGTCATTTCTTCTTGGCCTATAAATTACACAAACAAATAATGGGATATTTATATCTCAAACAAAGTATGTTAAGTAAATGCTTATGAAAATTGATATGGAGGATACCAAACTAGTTTGTACCTCCATGATAACTATTGATAAGTTGAGTAAATCAAATGAACCACCAAATGAAAAACAAACAACATATAGGTCAATGATTGGAAGCTTACTATACTTAACTACATCCAAACCAGATATAATGCAAGTAGTGTGTATGGTAGCAAGATTTTAGGCTACACCAAAGAATCTCATATCAACGCAATGAAGAGAATCCTCAGATATATTAAGAGCACTATTGACTATTGGTTTTGGAGTCCAAAGAGAAAGGATTTTTGTTTAACATCATAAATAGATGTTGATTGGGTTGGATGTGTAGATGACAAGAAAAACACCATTGGTGGAGCATTCCTTTTGGGTAACAGATTGGTTTCATGGATGAGTAAGAAACAAGAATTAGTCACTATTTTCATAAAAGAAAATGGAATATGTAGTAGCAACATCATGTTGTACTCAAGTTCTATAGATGAAGCAGATAGTTAAGGACATCAAAGTAGAGTACAAAATAGCCTATCTATATTCTTTATGGCAATTCAAGTGCCATAAACATTTCAAAGAATATAGTAATACACTCAAGAACTAAGCACATAACCATAAAGTATCACTTCATCAGAGAAAAGGTTACACGAAAGGAAGTCAACATGGAGTATGTTCCCACAAAGGATCAAAAAGCTAACATTTTCACCAAGCCTCTTCCCAAAGAACAATTTGAATATCTGAGGCATAAATTGGGAGTAATTTCTCCCACATCTTATGCCTAATCCTTAGTGATAGGGAATGAATCTATGGGTACCTTCATTGGTATTTATTTTATCCATGGACATAATAGAATGGATCAAGTTAGGTAAATATGGTTTTACAAATTTCTAATGGCTTGATGGTTGTAGATTCAAGGATTCCCCTCTTTCTCTTTGAACTGTTTGTCAAAGGGGGAAAGTGTTATATCTTAAGGGGTGAAATTGTGTGATGAATGTGATGAAATTCTACACACGATGTAGGACAATGCTACATTTGACCCTTTTCCATTAATGTGAAAGGGGGAGAAAATGTTGCAAATTCTCAATGGAGTAGGAAGTGAACATGGAGCAATATCTAAATGGGAGCAACAATGTGTGTCAAGAAAATGCCACAATTGGTACAAAGCATAATTTGATACATCTAAAATTGGTATCAAGTCCCTATTTGGAGATTTACCATTAGGTTTTTTCATTAATGACAAAGGGGGATATTGTTTGGATAATGTTTTCATTGATGTCAAAAGGAGAGATCAAGCAAGGAAGATTGTTGGTGTGATGTCATAGGAGAGTTTAGAGACGAAGTGGATTTAGGTCTAGAATATTTAATGCATGGCTCTAAAAATATTGCAAAGTTGCTCAATTTGTTGCAATATTATCATAATATTGCAAAGGCTCCTTCTATTAGTTTGTAGAGAAATTTGAATGCAGATTCAACATGGGTTTTTTTAGAAGAGTCGGTTGGTTTGGTCCACATGATCAAACGGTGTCACATGTGCTCATGATGGATTTATTTATGCTCTTAGGTAGTGTTAGGGTTTATCAATTAAACCCTAGGTCTAACATTCATGGTGTTCAATCAGGTTTTCTATTTTTTTGTTGATCATTTTCTGTAGGTAACAGGTCCAATAAGCAATAACTTCTATCATAAAATTCTTTTAGTGACCAACCCATTTACCTAGCTTTTCATTCGGTGAAAGTTATTTGTTGACATTGAAGATCTAACGGTGCACATTCAATGTTTACACATCTAATGGCTATCACTAAGGTCCCTTGCATCATGATTAAATATTTGAGTCTACCTTTGGCTCACATGATAAGTGATGAGACTTGATTAATGGTGGTGATCAAGGACGATAAGATCTAATGATACCTGCTAGCCTATGACATCCATTGTGGGTCCTTGTCTATGCATCACAGGGCAATAGGGAATGGTCAAGATTGATCTTTGAACATCGAATAGTAACATCCATCTCGTACTATCCTTGGCTTCACCCTATGTTATAGTGGGTAATGGTGACTATCAAGCTATGTTTGATTAGATGGAACACAAAGATTGATGTGGTTCCAAGCTCTACAAATGACATGTGGTGACATTTCACTCAATCACTTGTGAAGTGAAGCATTGAGATGCATCCCATGATTAGTGATGAGCTTCAAGAGTTATTGGAAGGTGATGCGAGCAATGGATAGGTGGTAGTAACCCACCAAACCACTATGATTTGGTGGGCCCAAAAATTTTGGCTAGTAGTATAGCGAGGAATGGTGCAGATTTGATGGGGATGATCTGACGGTGATTGCTATGTCCACTCACATCATTGAATGGGGAAAAAAACATAAATTTTTCATGCTTTATAAAGGAAACAACCAACACTGATCCAACTTTTAAACTTGAATTACTAAAAAGTGGTATATATGCTTTGAATTTTGAAATGATGTAAACTAGTAAAATATGTATTTTTTACTATATTTTGTATTTTTTTAATATATTTTGAAATGATGTAAACTAGTAAAATATGTCTTTTTTACTAGTTCTTAATAAATTAACACTATAATTTAGTTGCTGATAAAATGCTGAAAAATGAAGTTGCATGAGACGTCAAACTTTTATAGTAATTTTTTTTTTCTTTCAAATTTTTTGTGTGTATTTATAACTTGAAACTTCAATGCATGGATATATTTTTTTCAAATTTTAATAAATATATATTTTTAAATAAATATTTCATATTAAATATTTATGTAAAATGGAAAAAAATTATACCATCTTGAAATAGATTCTTTATCTAGTGCATCATATTATTTTCAATTTTTTAAATAAGTAATAGTGTTTTTCCTTGCAATGGTAATCAACCCAACATTTTGTGTTGATAACCTACTTTTAATAAAAATAAAAAATAAAATATAAATAATATTAAACTATTAAAATAAATATATTTTTAAAAACTACAATTATGGATCTACAAAAGGGTATTTTTAAAATTTTTAAAAAATGTTATTTATACTAGTAGGAGTTATTGAAACTTCAAGTTTTTCAAATAATTTTATTTTTTTGGTAAATTGCATTGAAAGTGGTGGTCCATATATTTTTAGCCAACAATTTTAGTTGAGAAAGTTGTGGAAGTATCTAACTTAGCTAGAATGAATCTTACTAGATCATATGTTTGACCAAAAAGATTTTTAGTTAGAAATACTTAAATTAAATTGTGTTGATAACCTGGTTGAATGTGTGACACAACTTTGTGCTTTCACCCAATAGGGAAATGAATGGCTTATGTAAAATAGCGATGCATGATATGTGATCAATGGTAAGAATCAAAGGGAAAGGATCCAACAGTGGTCACGATATCTCTTAACATCACAAGAATGAATGTTGAAGGCATGTGCGAAGCAATGATACACAATGGTCATAAAACCATGAGATCAATGGCATAGATTTAAAAAGAACAAATTTTATGGCCATGTTTTAAAGGAAATAGGATTGAATGGTGGACGATGGATCTTGGCACAAACTTAGAAGATCAACAACTCATATTCAAACATGAAGATCAAGAATGACTAAGTCCATGTAAACACAAGTTCTAACTAGTACCCAACTAGAAAGAGAAATTTAATTGGTCTAACTACTCCAACAACCAATTTAATTGGTGATTTGAGTTGAAAAATGGTGTTACTGACTATAATGAAGATTTGAGGTCAAAATCAAATTGAATAAATAGAAGAATGCATTAAATGCAAAAGAAGGTTAAGTTTTGTATGCGACCATGATTTGCAAAATTAATGAACCTAATTTGATATCAAAACAAGAAAATTTTGAGAGAAGAAAGAGAGGAAAAATCCTAACTGAAGATCTATGCTAACAAAACCAATCTTGAGGCATTGATTACGACAATGACTAGGATAAACAAAATATGTCTAAGTGTGGAGAACGGATAGTGAAGTAGAGAAGCGAAAAAAAGAGAAAGAGTTGAGTTACAAAAGAGATAGTGCATAATGAAAAGAGTATTCTAAGTTCTATTGAGGTGGAAAGATAATGCACTAAAAGAAAAAGGGAAAGAATAGAGTAGAACAGAGATGTGCCAAACATTGGGCAATCGTAAGTAAGATGCAACATTTATTTTCATCAATTGTGATAATCCTTAATTTTAAATTTGATTGATTAGTGCCATCAAATATCTAGGTAGGTTCTTAGATTAGAGATGGGTGCTTCCTTGGAGTAGGTGCTCCTAAAATAGGGGAATGGTGTCTCCTTAGAGTTGAATCCCTTAAATATTGTAATATAAAATTTGCATTGTGAGATTGGATTAGGACAACTTAGATCCTAGCAGCATTTCTCACCATGGTTATTTCCCATCTTGAGTTTTCCGCATATATACTATGTTATGTGATTATTTTTGTGTTCTTGTGTATGTATTTGATTATTAAAGTTTATGTACAAATTATTTTTTCAAAGACTTAATTTGCATAAAAGGATCAAGAGCTAAATTTTTATATCAACTGATTCACTCCCCTTCTTAGTTGATTAGTGTGTTCCAACAAGTTTAGTGCGTTAAATGTATTTATTTAAATTTTCACTTTTTTGGGCCCTCTTAATTAAATTGATCATAAATGTGCCTTAATAAGCCCTATTATGCATTTACAGACCTAATTAATTATAATATTTGAAGGGGAAACCTAACAATAATTAATACCTAAACATTATACTTTACATTGAGCAATGTGTTCCAAGTTTAAGGACCTAGGACCCATTTTCCCAAGGGTGAATGGGTTCTCCCTAAGCTCTGAAACCCATTTTTAATTTATGTTTTGGTAGAATTTTAATGTCTCTAAATTCAAATTCTAAATGTCAACATGGAATGTTATAATTTTAAAAAATTAAGGATAAGTACATATAAATACAAGGTTATTTTACTAAGTTTCACCTAGAAGATTTTTGTTAGCAAGGGAATAGAAAATTTGATGATCAAGAGTATTCAATAGAAAATATATCAGAGATTTATTGCAGCAATCAAGATCAAGTCATCATGACAAAGTTTTCTTGCACCATGTATGTTGTTTGAGCTAACATTGTGATGTAGATTTCATGATCAAGTGAAGCATTACAAACCACTATTTAAAGCACATTCAAGTATGAAGATCCACATCCATTGAATTTGTTTAATGCAAGTTGCAAACCTTCATTATCAAAGTTTGTCTTGAGGGTTTTGTTGAGTGGTAATATATCATTATTCATTATTCATTCCCTCTTTTAGGCTATTTCATTTCATTTCAAGGTTTAATTACCAAAATATGGTTTGACCAAGGAAAATCCCAATCCACCAAAAGAAAAAGAAAATCTCCTTTATGTGTTTTTTTGCAAACTCAAGTTGAAGAAAGATTGAAGACCTTTTGGAGAGGAATGTTTGAAAAGTTGCAAAGTTTCTAAAAGTTTTCAACATTGTCATCATCTAATGGAAACTTAGACCCCAAAGCTATTTCAGACCTTCCAACACTAAAACCCAAAGAATCCAAAAGTTACAAATATGCATCAAAGGCTCCCAAAATTTACAAAAAATTCTTGTACTTAGACCCATTCACCCTAGGGCGAATTAGTCCTTGTCAGCAAGTTGAAATTGCATTTTCGTGACATGTGCATAGTGTTTATTCCTTCTCAAATTTATAGTTTCTTGGTTGTTTCTGTGTGTCATGTGCTTTTTCATTATATTTCAAGTTTGAATTGGAATTAGTAGGTTTATTTTCTACATTTAACTATCTCCCAGAAGTGTTGTTTAGCCTTGTACCCCCATCCTCAATCATAAGGAAACAAACAAATTCACACTTTGAGTTGATTCACCTAAGGCTTGTTAGTCAATTCATGGTGTGGATCTTATTTTCTAATGACCATAGGAAAATAGGTTCATCATTTAATTGATTTTGGTGTGATTTTGTGAACCCCCTATTTCTCTATGGTTCAATTCAGAAAAATAGAAATTGATTATCAATTTTTTTACATGTGTTAAATATAAGAGTGATGTCTTTTGTAAAAAAATATGTTTATACATAAACTTAATGATCAAATGAAGAAATGAGTATGTTTTGTTTCAATTCATGATTGATATTATTGATGAAAATTTGTGAGTGAAATTGTGTGTGAGTGCAGGAACAAGTTGAAGAATGAGAACATGGTCGAGGTAGGGATACTTAGTTGACTGATATCGATAAGCATGTTGGAATCTAATATGCACACACCACATAGATAAATGTAGGAATGAAAATTTTCAACAAGTTGAATAGACATTCTTTCTAAGTGTTTCTTCAAGTGAATATATTTTGGAAAATAAAGTTGATATGTTGTCATTTTATCCACTATGGACCTTGCTATCAGTATGATTACACCCAAAAGAAATTATTACTATCAATTTTTTTTTCTAATACCTTATTTCAATAAAATATTGGATCTCTAAGAGAAATAAATGTGAACAATGAAATTAATAAATAGATGAACAAATAAACTTAAATTTAAATGAAAGGTATCATACATACACATAGATGTGTTTGAGTGTCAGTAGCCATAGGAAAATTCCACATTTGCATACCTCTACCTTAGAAGAATTAATTTTACACATCCCATCCATATCCCTTTCCATTTGGCAGCATTTTTAGTGTCGATGGGGGATATTCTAGCGAGGAAAGTGAGGGTACATAGATGTATGTGTGGCACACTACCATCTTGATAGGATTCTCACCTTTTGGAATCTATAGAGGCATATTGTTGTTAGAATTGCTTGAAATTCTTCCTTTTAGTACACTTTCTTTATTATAATTCTATCATTTCTATACTAGTTGTTCATGGAGGTGGGAATAAAAAAATAGTGGACTGACTATGGCAATCCTCTTAGATAGCCCCATAATTTTTCCTCCTTACTGTGTGTAGGATTATCTTGAAGTGAAGGACTCAAAGCATCAACATGTGGGAAGGAAGGTGCAATTTTCTCTCACCTTCTTTGTTAAGTTATTAGATGGATTTTATTGTCCTATTCTTCTTGTTATGTTGTTATTTTATCCCTTTCTATCTTTGTTATCGTATTAGACTTTAGTAGTTAAGTTGTTAGTAGCTCTTTCTTTAGTCTCTATTTGTGCCTTACACTTTTCATTTGTACAAATGAAAAAACCCATATGAGATGATAGCACATCGCACTATCATCCATTTCCCACAATTTTGTCCTCTAGCAAAGAATTGTTTGAGTTGTAGTCTAGACTTTGAAAATCTACCTGCTTAGCTTCCTAAAACTTTAGGTCCGTAGAAAGACAAAAGTGATGATGGTTCTCTTCTTTCTCTACTCTATATGTTAAACACCTTCCTAACTTCCATCTAGGTTGAGGTCTATTAGGAAAACCTCTTGTTCTAGACTCTCTTGATACCTTGAGTCCCTAAGTAGTTGGTAACCTTTTATCTCTTTTTGTTACGGTTCTATCTCTTTTGTTTGGAGAAGGTTATAGATTTGTGTGCTATAAAACTTTATGATCATTACGACCTAATCTATAACCTCTATATACATTGTTAGAAGGATTCTATGACACTTGGATATGGACATGATGAAGGTTACTACTAGTTTCACTATTGGTTTTTGTTCCCAAGAGATAGTTTTGGAAGTTGAGACAAGTTTCTTTGATGAAACCGCTCACATTCTTACACCTCCTACTTCCCCTCCAGCTCCACCTTTGAAGGAGGATGAAGCTATTACTATTCCCATATAACATCTCCTTTCTTTGGATACGAGGTTTTCAAATTTTGGAAATCACTTAAGGAAATACTGATGAAGTAAGAAACTAACCTTCATTCAAATACAACAATCTAAAAATTCAACTTAGAAATGGTTTGAAACAACACGAAAATGTGCAAGTATTCTTCTTTGTTCATTCAAATCTCCTTGAAATTACATAACGAGAAAGAACTTATAAAAATTTATTTTTATTGTATCCATATGAACTAATGAGAAATATTACATAACCGATTTAAATTTGATTTGCAAGAGCAAATGTTATTACATAGCTTATCTCCCTCAATTTTTCTTCATTCACAAGAATAGCTCCTTCAACTCGCATTCATCATTATAAATCATTGTTGCAAACAAAATATGAAATCATGAATCTTCTTGTTTTTGTAGAACACCTCCAAACCTACAACAACAATTTCTTCTAGGTATATTTCAACCTTCTTTCATTTGAATCTCTCAACCCCTTCACACAAACTTCACTAGCTCACTATCTTCTAAAAGGTGGAGCTCACTGGCTCCCTAAAACATGGGCTATGAAAATATAAATATGAAAGAATTGAGTCTTCAAATCCTCTCTTCAATCTGGAAGCATCTCCCCATCTCACTCACAAAAACTCCCAAAGCCACCTTCTCAAATTACAAGGCTTGAATATATAGATTTGTGAATGAGGAAAACCACAAGAAAAACACCTCACTTTTTCCTATCACTTATCCCTCATTTGTTTAGATTATCCAAAATAGTTTTTGGGTTTTGTGCACCTGCTTCCTAGCTTTCAAAAATATTTTTATTTTTTTCATTTGATTAAGAAATGCAAAATTTATGACCAATTTAATTATACTTGGTCTCACAATTATGGACCATACGTGCAACAACATGCAAATCTTATGGCACAAACATGAAAATACATGCAATGCATGCAAATGATCATGCAAGGACATGTAAGAAAAGTGGTCTCCTCTTGTAAATGAATTCCCAAGAAGCATATTCCCTTTGGAGTTTCTTTAGAAACTTTTTATCAAAGCATAATTCCTTCAAAAATTATATTTTCAAATCACCACAAGGGAAAATTATAATTTTGTAAATTGAAATATTTATTTTCCATGCACCTTAGCCCAAGTTATTGAAAGCAAAAAAATAAGAAATAGAAATATTTTTGGTGATGCAATATTTTCTTACACCCTGGATTCTTCGACATCAGACGCCCAAGGTAGGAAAAGTATGGATTCACAAAATGGAGTTGAGTGGTAGTACCACCCTTTTAGATGCAATCCATAGAAGGCTCCATCATTGAACTTGGTACTTACAATTGATTCTTCTTTCTTCTCTTCAAAAACTTATCTAGAACAAGCAAAATCTTCCTCTAACAACTCTACATTCCATTCTTCTCTCCTCTAGTGGACTTGTATCCACTATGTACCATCCTCCTCCTAATACCATACAATTTCCTATTTTCTCTTGTGTGATTCAACCCAAAAAAAATTGACCACCTTCGTAGGTCTAGTTTCACCTACAAGATCTACATCCAAATATGTATTATCTAAAAAATAATCAAAATCTATTAGGGTATGTGCAGGATCATCATGGAAAAAACAGGCCTTTAAGTGGCAAAAAAATTAGAAAAATCAGTGTTAGGAAACTTGACATAAAAATTTGAATAAGTTATCTATATTATTTCAAAAATATGTAAGAATAGAATCTGTAGAAAATTGAATGAAGTTTCTAAACTACTAGGTTTATTTAAAAATAAATAAAATCTATTTGGTGAAAATTTAGGTTTATTTAAAAATAAATAAAATCTATTTTAAGTGAAAACCTTGAATGAATGCAAGAGTAATTTAAATTTTAGGGAAAATAAGTAGGTGTATGTCCTGAATCAATCTCTAACCATAATAAAATGATAATATCTTTTATAAATATCTTGTATATAAGTAGAGGACTCATGTTTGATGTCATGCATATTTTTCTGTAATTTTTGAGTAAATAATTAATTATAATTTTTTATTACAAATTTAAAAAAAAATATAAAAATCCTCTCGTATAGTCCCAACCACCTTAATCCTGGGTCAAACTTCATGAAATTACGACTTTTTCTTTTTAATCTGCTAGGCATGTGAAGATAGCTAACGTGACGATGTTTTGGATTAAAAAAATGTGATACGTTTGAAGGTTCTAGATGTTTTTCAATCAGCCTATTGATCGACTCTGAATCGTGAATTATAATAGAAAATAAATAATTATTATTTATTAAATTCAAATTGTTTATTAATTTATATTAGAAATCTGAGAATCTCCCTCTAAAAACCCTTTAGACGCTTCATCAATTTTGATTAAACAAAATTCAACACACCCTACAAATACCCATATTATTTACAATTTTGGCCATATAACCTTATATAAATCTATAATTTCTACTCCATGAAAATTAAAAAATTCCCTCTACATACTCTCTTCTTGCTCGATATCCTCTTTTACTTTCACCAAAGAAAGTATAAAATCATCAAAACTAAATTTAAAATTAAAATTTACCTCATTCTTGTTTTCTTCCCCAACATTATTTCCCTCATTCTTCACTGCAACACCCATATTCTCACTCTAAAAACAAGTTTTGTAAACTCCTCTTTATGTTTTTCCATCAATTTGTATTCCAAAAACTCAATGATTATTTTCATCTCTTCTCTCAACAAGAGATCTTCCTCTTCCTCACCAACTTGTTCATCAAACATAGGACCATTCATGTTCACAATTTTTTATTGCAAACCTTCTTCATCCACTTCACAAATGTACTCCATTCACATGTTATTGTTAAAACTTGCACCTCATTATCTTATCCATTTGTTTGAGCTTCCCCCACATATTCTTCCTTAGATTCAACCACTACCAAAGGTCTGGAAATCTCATTCTTTATAATCTTCTCTTGACTTTCCTCTTTTATGAAAGCATTATTCTTTTCATATCTCTCATCCCATGCTTGCATTCCCTCCTTAACCATCTTTTTCAATACATCTAATTCAGCCTTGAGCTTTTCAAATTATTCATGGTACTTCCTATTTTCCACTTCTTCCCAACATTTTTCCTAAAAAAAAATTCTAATGGGGCTCTTCATGACCCATTCCATCCTCTCTGGTATAGATGGCCTCATGTCTAGTGATTTGTCTACACATAAATTGCTCACACACCACCATAGGTCCTAGTGCAAACTACCTCACATCAGTTCTTTTGTTTGGACACTCAATAAATCTTGCTCTAATACCACTAATTAAGTAAGAAACCAACCCTCATTCACATACAAAAATCTGAAAATTCAACTTATAAATGGTTTGAAACAACATAAAAAATTGCAAGAATTATTATTCTTTGTTCTTTCAAATCTCCTTGAAATTACATAACAAGAAATAATTTCTAAAAATACATTGCTATTACAGCCATATGGGCTAATGAAAAATATTACATAACTGATTTAAATCTAATTCACAATAGAAAATATCATTACATAACTTATCTCCCTAAATTTTTCTTCATTCACAATACTCTAGCTCCTTCAACCTCCATTCATCATTATAAATCATTGTTGCAAACAAACCATGAAATCATGAATCTTCATGTTTCTATAGCACACCTCCAAAACTGTAACAAAAATTTATTTTGTCTCTTTCAACCTTCTTTTGACATCTAAAGCGCTTAAGCTCCCTTCATACAAACTTCACTAGCTCACTAGCTCCTTAGAACATGGGCTTCTATGAAAATATAAATCTGCAACAATGGATTCTTCAAATCCTCTCTTCAATTTGGAAGCATCTCCCCATATCACTTACAAAAACTCCCAAAGCAACCTTATCAAATGAGAAGGTTTGAATATATAGATTTGTGAATGAGTAAAACCACTATGGTTTTCCAAATCCACAAGAAAAACACGTCAGTTTCGCCTATCACTTCTCCCTCATTCTTCTATATTATGTAAAATAGTTTCTAGGCTTTGTGCACCTCCTTCGTAGCTTTCTAGAACACTTTTTATTTTTTTCATTTGATTGAAAATCTAAAATTTATGACCAAATTACTAAGATCGGGTCTCACACTTATGACCCATACATGCAACAACATGTAAAGTGACCTAAGGCAATTGTGCTTGATTCCTATGAAAGGAAAATCATGGTCTTGATGCCTATGACATTAGTACACATGGCAAAGAAGGGCCTTTCCATTAATACCACTCATGTTCCTCAACCACTCCTATCTATAGTTATGGTAAATAGGGTACCTCTAAGATTCAGTGCCATCCCTTATAATTCCTTTGATGGTGGGGGCTCTAGTGGAATTGGGGGTGGTGGTTTGTTAGTGGCAAAGGCTTTGGCATTATCCTCGATGGGAGTCATGGTGGTGGCCATAGTGGAGGCTTCGATGTGTGCTTAGGATGCCACTCTAGTGGTGGTTCTAGTAGTGGTTCCCCTAGTCATATGTCATCTAATGACCCTATTTTGAATGCTTTGTTGTAAAATATGGGCCAAATGAAGAGCCAACTGGCAAGCCTATCCCAAGCCTCCTCCCAGTTGATCTTGAACTAGCCTTTCTTTTGACATATCCCTTTTTATATGTTGATTTTGAACACTCCTTTCCCTCAAGAATGGAGATCCCTATGTTTGAAAAGTATGGTGGTATAGGAGATCCACAAAAACATGTGTTATCATTCAACACAATGTGTATGGACATGTTTTACCATGATGCTTTTATGGAAAAATTATTTCCTAGATCTCTCAAGGATACAACACTACAATGGTATTGTTCCTTGCTAGACAATTTAATATTCTCATTTTATCAACTTGTGAATTAGTTTTTCCAATAGTTCCAAGCTAACATCAAATCAAATATGGCCTTCTCAGATCTTATTTGATGTAAGAAAGGGGACCATGAGAAGATTACTGATTTTATTGCTTGATATCAAGCTCTATTCTCACAAATTTCTTATCCCTTGCTTGACTCAGATGTGCAGAAGGTCTTCATTGGAAACTTGCAAAAGCCCTGGAAGGAGAATTTTTCCTTAATGAAATACCCTTCTTCACACTTTTTTATGTAGTGCTAAGTGAGTACCATCAGATGGTAGCTCAGTTTGAATCCTCTTCATGCTCCCATCCTAAGGTAAGATTGATTATGTCATTTTTGATGAGGGGAAATCTATTGCAAATGTAGTTGTCATGTCTAGTGACAAAGGCCTCAAGTGCAATAGATAGTTCAAATTTTTTTTTGAGTCATATGCTTCTATTTTGAAAAGATTATTAAAGGATAAAGTGATTAGCTTGCAAAATTTGTACCGTCTTATGGAACCTTTCCCTAACTAGTATGAAGCAGACATGTTCTATAAATACCATCAGATTCTCAGAAATGATACTAAGTGTTGTATGTGGCTGGATCACAAGATACAAGGCCACATCGATGATGGTACTATCTACCTTGATGGAAAAAGTAGAATGCAAATAAGTCGATGGGAAAAGAAAATAGTGAGTTGTAGATATACATGAACCCATTTTTGTCACACTCTACAAACTTAATAATATAACCTTCTGGCACACCCAATAAGGTCCTCCCTAAGTAAATCAACATGGTTTAATTCACTTGTATCCCTCATATGCAACCTATGAATGGTTCTCTTGGATTAACTTTTACATCATAGGATTTTTTGAATAGAGAAACTTCTCCCTTTACATTCCTACATGTCTCAATAGAAACATTATGACCGAGGTTCTAGTGCACCTTGCATGTCATGTGAATGTAATAATAAATAATATGTTGCTCCTAAATTCATTGCATAAGGAGAGACATGGTGAGCCAAAGACCACAATATGAACTCATGATAGGCGGGTATGTGCAGGATCATGATGAGAAAAAAAGTGGCAATATTATGGGTATTTGTAGGGTATGTGGCTAACGACTTTTTTACCCAAAATTGATGAAACAAAAAGGGTTTAGAGGAGACTCAAAAATTTCCACCAATATAAATTATGCTTTAATTTGAATTTAATAAATAATTTTTATTCATTTTCTATTATAATTATGACTAAAGTCTTGATCGAGTAGGCCTGAAAACATCTATAACTTTCAAACGGTATCACATTTTTGAATACAAAACATGAATCAAATTCTAAGCTTCACATACTATGGGATTAAAAATTAAAAAATAAATTTCATGGACTGCCTAAGGTGGTCGACATACGAGTTTTATTTTTGAAAGTTGTAATAAAAATTCATAATTAATCATTTACTTGGAAAATAATTATAAAAAATATGCATCACATCCTGGACATGAGTTGTCTACTTATATATAAAATCTTATAAAAAAAATATTATCATTTTATTATGGTTAGGGTGGTGAGACAAACACCTACTTCTTATTTTTTCCCCAAATTTAAGTACTATTGCACTAAAATTTTAAATTTTCACCAAATAGATTTTATTTATTTTCAAATAAACCTAGTAGTTTAGAAACTACATTCAATTTTCTAGATATTCTATTGTTACATATTTTTGAAATAATATAGATAACTTATTCAATTTTTTACGTCAAGTAGCCTAACATTGATTTTTCTAAATTTTTTGCCACTTAAGGGCCTATTTTTTCCATGATGATTTTGCACATACCCATGCTTTGGGTTCCTCCTCTTGGTTTCATTACCCTCTCAGTACTAGTAAGATATAGGACTATCAAAACCACTTTTGACATCATCCCACAATCTAAATTGTTCGAAGAAAAACTAGGCATTCCTTGGTTTTTTTCCATGAATAGGGTGACCTTGGGGATTCACTAGTGTTTAATTTTTTCCCATGAGGGATTGATACATATATTCCATGACACCAACTATAGAGTGATGGTGTCACATAATGATTACTCAACTAATCACTTTTGGCCTATTCCTATGGATCCTCTGCACCGAGGACTGACTTGTCTTACTAGAATTACATCTAACATAAGACTGGGTGAACAAGGTAGCAGAATATGACCTTCCCACCCTTTCCCTATTCAATCTTAGTTAAAGGATCCATGATAGAATAGAAGTATTTTCCTTCTCCTCCGATCAAAATGGAAAGGATAAAATTGCTTGCGAGCATGGACCATATTCATCTTCAATTGTATTTCCTTTCGCTTCTGTCTCTCATGCTTCTATGGTGGCTTCAATTCCTACTCCTAGCTTTCATGTGGGGAGTCTAATGGTGCCTGCTTGGAAAAATGTAAAGCATCATGTCTTTGAGTTTCCTATATTTCATGTGGTTCTTTGGACCACTATTTATAGTAAGGGGAATCTCCCTCATGGGATTACTCCCATGTCTTAACCTCCATGGCCCCCTCCTATTCCTACCCTTGTAGTAAAGAATGGGAATGGGCCTATCACCAAGGCATCAATTCTTGTTTCCCCTCTTCCCATCATTCCTACTCCTGATGTTCCTCCTTTTTCATCTCTTCCTCATGTTTCTGTCTAGGAGTCTATCCCTCTATTGACAATGACTATGATGGATACTCTTATGATATAACAAGAGCTTTTCTTTCCTCCTTAGGTAGCTATTTCTAGTTCTTAGATCTAAAGAAACTAGTTTACACATGAGTGTAACTACTGGAGAAAGGCTCTAGCTTTAGAAGAGGTTGTCTCACATAAGGAAAATGGTACTTATTTCACTCCTATTGCTTCTTCTGCTTTATTTTCTTCTCCTTCTTCATCTACCTCAATTCCCATTGCCTTTTTCTTGTTTCCAAATCCTTTGATGAGCATTGAGGACCCTCACCCTAAAATGGTGCAAGTCTTCATTTCTCACTCGGTCAAGCCCATTCTCTTGTTGTCCCTTCCAAACATCCCTATGTTTTCCAAAACTACTGACATGCCAAATGTTTTAGTAGTATCTCCTATGGTTTTTTCTTCTTCCTCCTCATCTTTCACCTCTTATTTGGGGATATTACATGCCCCATTGAAGCACAATATGGCTCGGATGACCTTTCTTCCAATGGGGTTCAAAAGAAGGGTTCACCTTCCTCGAAAGGAGGTTGTCCTTTGGCTTGTACCATCCTAGTGATAGAGGCAACCTCAACGTCTTCAGATTTTTTACTACCATTGCATCCTTTGATGATGTTGGTAGTGGATCTTGAGTTCCCTCTTCCTCTCCCTTTGGGGTAACACATGGCGCTCTTGTGAAGTGCACGTTCAACTCAATAGATGAGATCCCAGACTTTTCATCAATCTTTGTGAACTCGATGACTTTAGCCTCACAAGAACTTAGTGGAAGAGACCTTGAGGAGCCCTCTTCCCTAGCTCTTATTGTAGATGGGATGAAGGGTAGCACCTTATCTATAGTGCCCTTACAAGATCATTTTCCCTCCCCTTAAAATGATGTAGAATGGGAGAATGACGACCTCATGGTCAATGAGGACTAGGGTAGTACCTCTTCTTTATCTATAGATTAGACTTGTTTGTGTGTTGTGTCTCCCTTGTACTTATCTTTATATGTTCCTAGAGGATCATTGCTACCCTTGTTGGTGTTTGGATATAGGAGTGACTTGTGTGGTGAACTTCCTCCATCCATTGCATCATTCTTCTAGATGTTGCAAATTTGATTTTCAATAATTGAGGATGATACAAAGTGTTGGGGGAATTTAGGCTCCTTTCCATGTTGAACCAATTTTAATTTTAATTTATTTTCATGTGCTCTTCTTCATGCTCTAAGAACTTTAGGGATTGATGATAGTGCATATGTATACTATATTCTATCTATCTATTTATATCTATGGACACCTTTGACCCTGAGTTCCAAGATCCCCATGTCCCATGTTCATGGTTTTTAATCTTTTTTCTCTTGTTTATCTTTCTCTCTTTTTTCTAAGTTTTGATCTTGTGTTACCTATGTGTTGTCCCTCATGTGTTTGACAACATTACCATGTCTACATCTATCCATGTATTGCGGGCCACAACATATTTTCCTCACTCTCCTTAGAATGCCATGTGCTCCTTTGTGTATCATGCACCACCCTAACGGGGGGCTCCTACACTGATATGATTTTCAAAAAAGTGTATTTGATGGCCAACGAATCCCTCACTAAAAATATTTCATTTTTCAAAAAATTGCATTCTCCACTAAGGAGGTTGAGAGAAATTTTTCTTATAAAAATGAGTTCATTGTGACAAAATCTGAAAACTTTCCTTTGAAAATGGAATACTTTTTTTTATAAAGTTTAAAAACTTTCCCTTAAGAAGGAGTATTCTTCTTTTCAAATTCCTTGATGAAATAATATTTCAAAGGGATTCCTTGATGCTAAATCGATTAGTGAAAAATGTTATACTTTCTAGTGAAGCATCCCTTGAGTGGACCCCCCTTTTCTTAAGGGTTCCTGAGGGACTCCTTTGAAAGCTTCTCCTTCAATTTTTTGACTATCTACATGACTATAGATATCTACATGAATCTTTTGCATACCTATCATGTTTTTTTCATGTAGCCTAACATGTTTCCTTGCAGAACCGAGCACCTACCAGGCCCAATCATCAAACTCTATGGAGCCTTTTCACTTGGCCTCCCATAGTACTAAGCACTTGTGGCACCTCCTTTGTAGGACCGAGTGCCAGTGGTTCCTCCTTTGTGGGACTAAGCGCATGTAAAGTGTTATTCATTCTATAGGACTAAGCACCTATAGAACCTTTTGTTCATCCTCTATGGGACAAAGCACCCATGCAACCAATTTTGTAGGACCAAACACCTACAAAATATTTTCTTCACCTTCCCTAAGATCAAATACATGTGGAGCCATCTCTCTTTCCTACACCTCTGAGTGTGCTAGATTATGGTTTTCTTCCTTGATGGTTTAGGTATATTCTCTTCAATCTCTTTCAACTCTACCTTTCCATGCATTTGTTGACACTTATGCTCACTAAACTAGGGGAAAATGTAATGGTGTGAATTTGCACTCATAGGAAAACTCCACATTTACATACCTTCTACCTTAGAAGAATTAATCTGATGATGCTTTTGCATGTCCTTCATCTGTTTCTCTTCCATTTGGATTTTTTTTTATTGTTTGTGGGAAATATTCTATTAGGGACACTAGTGTGACATGCGAAAATCTGTGCAATGTGTTGTCATTCTGATAGGATTCTCACCTCTAGAATTTGTAGAGGTGTTACACTTCTTCATTGGAGAAAATTCATAACATCTGTATTCCTTCAACCAACCTTTGAACAACTATTTTCCCTCCAGTTTCACCTTAAAATTCCTATCTCATTCATTCAATCGAAGCTTCAGGACACTTCTTCTTGAATCTCTATCTCTTTCTTCACTACAACTTCCTCACTTCATAGCATTCATCACATCCATTTTTGAAGCTCCAAGAACTTTGATACTTTATTGGTTGGCTCTCCATGTAGAAATGTTGAATCCTAAATGCTTGTGAGCTCACTCCTCTCATTTTCATTCAGTGCATGTGATTGAAGATGACTTCTCTCCATTTCCATTTACTTAGCATTATTGTGTTATTTCGTAGCATATTGTTGTTAGTATTGCTTGATATTATTCCTTTTAATAAACTTTTTTTATCATACTTCTATCATTTCTATACTCATCCATGGAGGATGGAACACCAAAATAGGGAACTAACTACAACAACCCTCTTAAATAGCCCCAACATTTTTCCTCTCTTTTGCGTGTAGTGTTATCTCAAAGCGAAGGACTAAAAGAATCAACACGTGGGAAGGAAGGTTCACTTTCCTCTCCTCTTCCTTTTCAAGTTCTTAGATAGATTCTTTTGAAGTACTCTTCTTGTTATGTTATTATTTTTTCCTTTTTTATCTCTGTAATCACATTATACTTTAGTAGTTAGACTTGTTAAGTGTTCTCTTCTTTCTCTAGCTTAAATAACAACTTCCATCTAGCTTGAGGTTGATTAGGGAAACCTCCTGTGTATACTCTCGTGACTTGGAGTCCCAGTGGTTGTCCCCCTCTATAATATGTATGTATATCTATGTGTGTGTGTGAATGTATATATAAATATTTGTATTGGTTTTGTTTGAAAAGAAGATCTAAAATTAGAAGGAACCAGTTATTAAAAATAATAATGATGATATACTGAAGCTTGTGTTTGTAACTCCCATCTACATGTCAATAAGTAATATAGGAAATCAATGAACTGAAGTGGAGAGAGGGATAGTTGAATTGAAAATAGAAAGGAATTGTTGAAAATAGGAGGATGGGGATGAAAAATTAAATGTGAAGATGTGGAGAAAAAGAAGGGACTCAATTTTTGAAAAGGAAAATAAAGGTATTGGGGAAAAAGAAACAAGAGAGAAGAGGAGGTTTTCTTTTGAAAACAAAAATATTATAGGTTGGCACAAGGGGATGAAGATCTTGCAATAAATATAGCCTTAGACTAAGCCAACATAAGGTATGCTTGATAATATCAGATTGGTATCTATTTATATTAAGAATGTTGTTTTTTGTATAGAAATTGCATAGAATATTAGGTAATCTTGAGGATTTAGTTAAAATCCTGCCTCTACCCGTAAAGCCAATGATTTTTCAATGTCATTATCATTTAGAATCCAATATATTTAATGCACTATGCCCTTTGGTTTCAAGCTTAAATGCATTTTTGAGTCAAAGAAAAAGTCAAAACCTCCACCTACCCACGATTTCCTAAGTCTCCAATGTAATATCAGTTAGTTGCTCACTGTTAATCCACTGCATATGGTCATTGCATATCTATTTCTCTATTTAGTTTGATGCATGCCTTACACGAGATCAGAGGTGGTTGTATCATGTTTGTTCCATGGGATTTAACATACATTAATTTTCTTGAAGACAATGGCATTTGATGCAAGTTGAACCATGGAAGAAGATATTTTCCAAGTTGATAGATACTCTGTGCAAACCAAGTAGAGCTATAAGGTGTTAACGACCAAATTTTACAAGGTTTCATGATGATAAAAAAAAAAATTTAAGACTTGTCATATTGGAAAATTATGCCTAAAATGTCTTATCATTTCCCTCCTAAAAATCAATGAATGTGTTATCATTTCCTTCCTAAGAATCAATGAATTTTTTATCATTTCGTTTCCAAGCACCAATGAATGTGCTCACTTGTTATTTTTTTCCAAATAATAGAGTCTCTGGTAGAAAAGATAGCTAGCATCCAAGCTATGACCAGAATGAGTTCACATGCATATACCCATTAATCCTAAAAATAAAACGTTTATCTTGTATTCAAAGTCATCTAATCCATTGTGGTATCCTTATTGTTTTCTTTTACCCATATAAATTTGTATCCACACTTTTAAGGACCTCACTGTCAATTCCCCATCTCTCACCCTGAATGTTGTTGGTAAGAAAGGGTGCAATAAAATAGAGTCACTATTGTGATAGGATGGATAGAAGAGAGAAACTAGAAAATGTACAAAGATAGCATAAACTAGATATAGAATTAAAATAATAATAATAAAAAAATAATAATATATGTTCCCTTCTTTCTTTAAAAATTACAAAAGATAGAGCACATGCTCTATTAAAAAATACAAAGTAAAACATAAACTATTTGGAATACTATCCAGTACAAAGGTTCTACACTCACACCACAAACTAAAACAAACTACAATATAGTAGTTGATGTTGTCACTATGCTACCTCTAATAAACATTCCCTTCTATGCACTGTTGTCTCCTTGTCTTATATTGAATATTCCTTTTGCTACTACAGGGTCTCCACATAATACAAAAAATTACTAACTTCTCTTACAAAAAACTAAGGAATACATATATTCTTTTTTTTTGCATTATCAAGCTCAAAAAATGAGCGCTACATTCAAATTTCAAATTCACTTAACATATTAAATGTTGCAGGTTTACATTGGTAGGCCAAATACAATTGTAGGAAGATTATGTGGGGAAGGGAAGAAAAAGGCTATTGTTGTAGATCCTCTAACTGAGGATTAAATATTTCCAACACTCCCCCTTAATCCAAAGTCAGATATCATTTTTAAATTTCCTTTTGGAACTAGTTTTTGAAGCTGTCCACAATGCCAAGCCTATCTCATAGGCTTTCAAAATTGTCTTTTGGTAATGCTTTGGTGGAGATATTAGTGAGTTACTACTTGGATTTGAAATATTTTAATTCAATCTCACCTTGTTCTACCAACTCCCTTATGAAGTGATATCGGATCTCAATGTGTTTGTTGTTTCCATGGAAGACTAGATTCTTTGTCAATTTTATTGAAGACACATTGTCACAATGTATGACTGTGTTGTTTTCTTGACATCCATTCAAAACTACAAGGATCCTCCTCAACCAAAAAGTCTAACTTGTTGCATTTGGTGCTATGTATTTTGCTTCTGATGTGTGGACAGAGATAATGGGCTACTTCTTTGATGCCCATGATATTACACCTAATCCCATGTGGAACACATATCTTGATGTGCTTTTCCTATCATCTACATTTCCTTCCCAATCACTATCCATTAAAATAGCTAGCTTGAACTCATTAGATGCAACATACATGATGTCATAACCTATTGGTCCATTCAAAATACCTTAAAATCATCTTTCCTACTTGTCAATGTGTGTCCTTAAGCTTCTCCATGAACCTAGAAAATAGACATACTACATACATTAAATTAGGTTAGATAGTTGATGTTAATTACATAAAACTTCCAACCATTCTTTTGTACAAGGTTGGGTTCACTTCTTTGTTGTTGTCCTCTTTCTATAGTTTCCAACTTGTTGATGTTGGTGTGGGGGAAATTTTTCTATTTTCCATTTTAAACCTCCTTAAGATATTTTTGGCATAGTTAGTTTGTGAAATAAATATGCCATGCACTATTTGTTGAACTTCAATTCCAAGAAAATACTTCAACCTAAATTTGTCATCTCAAATTCATTTTTCATCACCTCTTTAAAATCAAAAATCAAGATGTCACTATTACCAGTAAAAATCAGATCATCTACATGCAAAACATCAATTAAAATATCACCTTTAGCTACTTTGATGTAGAGTGTGGGCTCATTGCTACTTTTTCTAAAGCCATTGTTCAACAAATCAGAGCCTATTCCACTGTACCACGTTCGAGCTACTTGTTTCCACCTATAGAGAGATTTATGAAATCTATGCACTTTGTCCTCTTGCCCTAGGACTTCATATCCAAGTGGTTGCTTCACATACAACTCTTCCTTCAACACTCCATTAAAGAAGATTCACTTCACATCCATCTAAAACACTTTCCAATGATGTTGGGCTACAATTGTGATGATTGCCTGCAATATTTCCATCCTTGCAACTGGTGCATATATCTCATCATAATCTATTTTATACTACTATTTGTATCCTTTGACAACTATCCTTACTTTATGCCTTTTAATTTTACCTTCAATAGTGCACTTGGTCTTGTAGACCCACTTGACTCCAACCACTTGTTTACCCTTGGGTACATTGGTTAGCTCCCATATTTCATTCCTCTCTATAGCATCCAACTCTTCATCCATGGCCTTTCACCACTTCTCTTCTTTCTCTACTTCCTCAAAGTGTGTTGGATCACTATAGGAGAATAATGCAAATTCCAAATTATCCTCAAAATCAGTATGCCTTGTGCTATCATAAATCTCCCTCACACTCCTTGTCCTCCATGGAATCAATGATGTGAGTGTGGGATCTGAATTACCTTTGGAGCTACTACTACTCTAACCTCTGGAGTTGTTATATTGTTGGTTGCCAGAGCTATTACTTTGTTGTATCTTGGAGTCACTACTTTGATATCTTTGTTTAGAGCTATTGTTCTTTTGAACACCTATAGAGCTATTATTTTGTTGCACATCTCTAGAGATGTTATTTTCCAATGCTCTATGGTAATTTATTTCTGACCTAATACTCTCTTGAGCTCCCCTTATGTTGTTGTCTTCCAAAGTTTCTTCATCATCAAGGGGTAGTGCAACTAAAATACTCATGGTGTCATCCACCATTCCATCCTATGCTTCATTTTCAATGAACACAACATCCTTGCTAATCATTACCTTCTTGGTGATGGGATTGTACAATTTATAGCCTTTTGACTCTTCACTATAGCCTATGAAGATGCATTTTTCTCCTTTATCATCAAATTTTAGCCTCTTCTCTTTTGGCACAAGCATATGCCACACACCTAAAGATTCTTAAGTTTTCAACACTCCATTTGATACTTGTCCACACCTCTTCTAGAATCCTATCACAGAAAGGCTTTGTGGGGAAACTATTCAATATATAAACTATTGTTGCTACAACTTCACCCCAAAAAATATGTGATAGCCCTTTTGTTTTCAACATACTTGCTTTCATGTCTAGAATAGCTCTATTTTTTCTATCAGCCACTCCATTTTTTTGTGGAGTATACCTTGTTGTGAATTGTTCTTGAATTCCCTCACTCCAAAATTTTAGAAATTCTTTGGAGATATACTCTCCCCCTCTATCAATTCTAAGGGCTTTGATATAGTGTCCACTTTGTTTTTCAAATAATGCCTTAAACCATTTAAATTTCTTAAAGGCTTTTGATTTGTTTTCAAGAAATACAACCATATTTTTCTATTGTAATCATCTATGAATGTTATCAAATAGGTGTTTCCTCCTAAGGTGGGGGTTTTCATGGGTCCACATATGTCTAAACACACTAGTTCAAGGGGTGCTTTTGTTCTCCTAGAATACCCTAATTGAAATGGTTTCCTATGTTTCTTTCCTAAGATGCATGTTTCACATTCATCATCGGGTTCTACAATATAATTTAACCCTCTAACCATGCCTTTCCTAGAAAATAAACTTAAACTAGAAAATATTAAGTGCCCATACCTTAAATGTCATAGTTTGGATGGGTCTTTGATGATTATTCTGAATGCAGAGTGTTGTTCCACCATTGACTATTGTTCAACTACTATGAGTGCCAATGAACATTGATGTTGTTGTCCTTCTATTATTTCTATCACAAATACTACACGCATCCTGAAAGGAAACATTTTGTTTCTCGTCATTTGCATGGCTACCATTACTTTCTTGCTACCTCCTTTGTTGAATATCTTGCACTCTCCATTCTCCATCAGGATTTTTTCACCATTTTGAACCATTTTTCTAATGCTCAATAGATTATGGTTTATGTTGGGGGCATAATAAACATCCTGGATTTTTTGCCTCTCACCATTCTTGGTTTGAATGTTGAAATCACCTTTTCCCATCACAATAACTTTCTCATTGTTTCCCATCTTGATTTTAGTTTTTATACTAATTTCTATGAAGGTGAAGAAATTCTTATTACCAATCATGTGGTTGCTACAAGTGTTTTCCAAGTACCAAAATTCATCACTATTGCACTCAACAAGATTTCAAGCAATGAATACATTGGATTTTTTGTCATTTTCATCCTTGTTCTCAGTTGCTACATTTTCATTTTGACTCCCATGGTCATGTTGCTTCTTTCTACACTCACTAGCATAATGTTCATACTTGTGACAGTAATAACATTGGACATTGCTCTTGTCATGTCTCTAATTTGAACTGTTGTTCTTCTTCTAGTTTTGGTATGCTAACTGTGAATTGCTTGGCTCCTCTTGGCTACTTGAGTCTCCTCTTCCAAAATTGCTTCTTCCTCTGCCTCTTTGACCTCTTCCTCTATTATTTCTTCCTCTTCCCTGACATTTTGCATTAGTTTGAGCTTTGAAAGCTTGATCTAGGGAAGGAGCAAATCTATTCAACCACTACTCATGGCTTTGTAGTGAACCCATCAACTCATCTACAATAATTTTGGATAGATCCATTTCCTCTTCAATGGTAATGACTATACAATCAAACCTAGAGGGAAAGCTTATTAGGATTTTATCAATAACCATTTGATCTTCAATTGTTTCCCCATTGATTCTTGGTTGATTAATCAAGGTAGACACTTTAGTATAGAAATCTAAAATGGACTCACTATCTTTCATTTGTAGAGTCTCAAAATCTCTTCTTAGTAGATGCAACTTTACTAACCTCACTTTATCAGTCCCCTTGTAATTGTTTTGTATTATTTACCAAGCTTGTTTTGAGTAATTTTCTATTGCAATATGTGGGAAAATAGCCTTTGTCAAGGCTGCCTCAATCAAACTAAGGGCTTTTACATATTTCATCATATTTTCTTTCAATCGATTCTTTTGAGAACTTGGAAGTGGTGCATAAGTTGTTGGGTCTATGATATCATTGAACCCATTTATAACCAGCTCCCATAGGTCATTAGAAACCAATATTATATTCATCTTCTCAACCCATATATCATAATTTTTTCCATCAAAATTTGGTCATTAATGCCAACCTTTACTCTCACCTCCTGCCATTTTGTTCTTAGACTAGAAAAATTAGATTAACACCTAGAATCCTAAGGCTTTCCTAAACACACCCACAATATGAATTTCCCAAAAAAATAGGGCTCTAATACCACTTATTGCTTGGTACGGGTGCAATAAAATAGCCACTGCTATGGTAGGATGGACATAAGAGATAAAATAGAAAATGCACAGATATTGCATAGAGACAACATAAACTAGAAACAAAAAAATAGATTTATATATTATTCCCTTCTTGCTTTCAAAATTACAAAATATAGAGTACATGCTCTATTCAACAATACAAAATAAGACAAAATTTTTGGACTACTATCCAATACAAAGGTGCTACACTCACACCACAAACTAAAACAAACTACAATCCTATAGTTGATCTTGTCACTACACTGTATTTGATAAAAAAATTCTGTTGTGCATTGTTGTCTCCTTGTCTTCTATTGAATATGCCTTTTGTTGTTGCATGGTCTCCACACAATACAAAAACTTACTAACTTCTCTTACAAAAAATGAACAAATACATACATTCTTTTTGTTTGTATTACCAAACTCAAAAAAATGAGTGCTACATTCAAATTTCAAATTCACCTAACATATTAAATGTTGTAGGTTTATGTTGGCAAGTCAAATACAACTATAGGAAGATTACGTGGGACATGGGAGAAAAAGACTACTACTACAAATCCTCTGACTGGAGATTAAATATTTCCAACAAATATCTTAGTCTCAAATGTTACCTGGCATTTACGTTGATTGGAAAGTTCTTAGTTTGTCTCTAAGAAGTCGAGTTCTAGCATACCCAAACTATTGTTGATGACTCTTTAACCTTGAACGTGGCATGCTATAAAGGTTCCAGTTTAGGATATATTTCTTATTAAGGTGTTTTTCAATAGATAACTCTAAAAAGATGGCAAAATTAAATGCCATATGAATGATTGAGAAAATTGTTGTTAAAAAAGAAATAAAAGTTTGTCAAATATTTGTATTCTTAGTTTATGATCTCCATATTTAATTGTCATTCAATGTGTTAATAAATCTCATTTTTTCATAAATAAATACTACATAGGATAAACATTGGAGAAAGAAGGAATCCACAACTTAATTATTTTGAAATATTTTAGATATGTTACTATAATAAGAATATAATATTCACAAAATAGAGGACAGTTAAATTATTTGAAGGTACAATTTACTTGAGATGTGCATTTTAATAAATTTGAAAACAAGAAGATCTCTTATGATCCATAGTGGGAATAGATTGTTCAAATTGACTCTTTTTTTCTTAAGATGTATTTGTGTTCCTTTAGCTAATATGGATTCAAATATATACATGCAATATTATTAATATAAAGAATGTATACACATATTTCAATAACTTTATGTGTGTATGTGTGATTTTTTTATTTTTTTTTGTGTGTGTGTATAATATACAATATATGTATATGTTCATACATGTGATATACCCTATTTTTAATATGCATTTTCTTTCTTGTTGGAAACATATTGCTCTATGAAAAATGAAGTATGGAAATTTTTATTTTCCTGCATGCATTTGGCTTTCTTAGACATCTTTCCTCTCAATATGGTTATTTCATTAAACCTTACAAGGATTATGCTTGAAAGACTTTCGTGTTGGATTATTGAATTCAGATGTGAATCCAGTTATTCCATTGAAACCTGTAACATATTTATAAGATAGGAATCTAGCTAAGAGAAAAAAAAAAATTCCATGTTTATGGAAAGTTCCCTTCCAATACGAGTGTCAAAAGTGGATGATAAAGTGTATAGATTCTCCTTTTTTCATATTTATCATTTATTTGTTGTATACAACATATGCTTGGCCAAGCTTTGTAGCCCATAATGTTAAATGGACTAATTTATGTTTTAGCTCTCTACCATTTCCTAACATCGTTCATTGCATATTCTAATTTTGGACTATAGAAATGCATGTAGATATATCTAGCACACACTAGATTCCATCCTGCATTTTGATTTCTTTTTGCTAAGTATTTCGTGCAGGATTGATGGTTCACCATGTTAAGAATAACTTTCTAGGGAGGCGTAGCTTTGTGGTTGGGTGGAAAAAGCACCTAAACCATGTTCTCTTGCAACAATTGCAAGTGAGTGTTGAAGTGGAATTACAAGGATTCTAGCTTATGTTTATTTGTACATTGTAGTACTATTGATGTAAATTGTTATGACTACTTGGAAAATATAGCCTAGTAAAACTATGTACTCTTATAACCCAAACATTATGACCTTGGGTATGGATGTAACTCAATTGATGATATGTTATGCTATGATGGTATTTAGTTTCAATTTTGTTTTGAACTTTTTAGCACATTGTCATATTTGATTTATTTAGTGCTATTTGATTTGTTTAGTGTTATAGTACTTATTTTTTTGCAATCATCATAATGAACTAAGAGGGAATCAACCATCTACACCTCCTCTAACATGTAACACCCCTCTGTTTTGGCTCTTTGTTCGTCAGTGTTCTCCTTGTAATGCTTTGTTATGTTATGATGTGAATTTGGAACTTGGTTACTTCTGATTGCAATAATTAAACGATGTGAAGCTATATTTTGATGTGATTTTATTCTGATGCCATCTTTACGACATGTTTTGGATTAACTTAGAAGATATCTGATTTAACGATGTTTTATGTTGTTGATCATGTTATTGATGTTAGATGCGTCAGTTAGTGAGATTGTATTGGTGAAGGGGACGGGATTGTATCACTCACTTGCGAGTGCCCTACGATTCTGAGATTTCCTCTTCACGGTGTGTCTGATCATATTATGTATATATGCACGTTCGACATGCTCTTTGTTGCAGGTTGGTAGGTATATGACATCGACTCCACCTGGTTTTCAGGTTTGAGCATGTCCATTGACCAACGGAAACTAATTGGGAGATAGTAGCTAGGTTTTCTGTGTCAAGTCGTTACCCTAGTCACCGAGTGTCGTCGGGTTGTAGTCGGGTTTGGTTGTTTCATGTTGCCCAGTTCACCTTAATCTTTAATTGAATTCAAGTTATAATGGCTTGTGTTGTTAATCTGTGGCTTTAATGTAATTGGTTGTAATGCTAGGAATGTTATTTACTTTATTAATTAATTTAATTTAATTAATAAAATAATCTAATCTTGGGTTAGATTTATTTTATTGATTAATTAAATTAATTGTGTGAATTGATTAAGTTATTTCTTTCGAATTAAAAGTGTTGAAAGTTTTAAATTCTTTTATTGAAAAGAAAAATAAAAATAAAAGTAAAATTAAAAGGTATTACATTTTATTTGGAAAATAGAATTTTGTTTTAAGTTATTTAAAGTTCAAATGTTTCAAAAAAATGCAATGACTTTGTAGAAAAGAGATTTTTGGAAATAGTTGACTTTTTGGAAAAAAAGATATTTGTTTTTGAATTTGGAAATGGAAATAAAAATTTCAATTTCAATTTGAGAATAATTTGGGGGAAACTCTATTTTTAGGGGATTTTTGTTCATTTTGAAGGGAGGGGGTTTTCAACTTGGATGGAGAATTTTTTTGGTGGTTTTACTTGGATTGTGAAGGAGGTGGAGATTTTGGCTTGGGATGGATTCAATGGAGGAATTGGAGAACTCCATGTTTGAAGGCTTCAAGGTTTGGAGGAAGAAAACAGGTTCTTCTTATCTTTGCTTGTCCATTTTGAAGATAGATTAGATTCTCTTCATGCTATTTGAAATCTTAAATGTTGTTTGAATCCAATGAAAACCATGGGTTATTTGTTTGAAAGCTTGCATTTTGTGTTGAGACTTTGAAAAGAAAACCAAAACAGAATCAACAATGGAAAAATGAAATGAAAACCCAAAAGAAAACTCCTCATCCAAATTAAATCTTGAAACCCTCTTGTTGTTTGGATAAATTTGTTTGAGTTTTGGCAAAAAGTATTGCTCATTTTCTCAACTTGAGCTGGAAATGTTAATTGAAATTTCCCCCTTTTAAAAAAAAATATATATATGTTGTTTTCTCCCTGTTATTTTTCTTATTATTCTGGTTTATACCAGAAAAGAGGAAATGGAAATTTTGTTTTGAAAACAAAAAAATAATATAAATAATATTTGTTTTGTGGGGTGGGGAGATCATCCCCACCACCACCATCATGCGTCAGCCTTGATGATAAATTGTGTCTTAACACCACCGGCCCTTTCTGGTGATGGCATTTGTCATAAGCTTGATCCATCACAGCGGCGGCTTATTTGTGTGCTAGATAGCCACTTATTTGTGGGAAGAGTGGGCGTGTCTCTTGACACAGCCCATATGCAAAGGAAGCTGAGGAGGCAGTAACTAGGGCTTCGGCCCTGTTCAAGCTCAGAAAAGAGAATTCATTTTTTGTATTATTATTTTTTTATTTACTTTTTTTATATATATATATATAATTTTATATTATATTTTATATATAATATTTAATATTAGATATATATTTAATATTAAATATTAATATTATATATTTAATATTTAATATTATATATTAAATGTCTAATAAATAATATTATATATAAAAGATTTAATATAATGTAAGGGGTATGTAATATGATTTAATTTGGCTTTAAATAATTTGTAATACGCAAATAAAATTATATTTTATTTGACATATTAAATAAAGTTAAATGTTAAAGTGGAATTTTAAATTGATTATGAGATAAATGTAGTTAAGGAAAGTTGATTTTTTTTAGTGAAATTTAATATATTTTATGACAAGATATTTTAGTCGAAATAAGTTTTAAGATAATTAACTGATTGATCTATGGTGAATCAAGATTTAAATTATTTTAAATAAATGTTTATTTATTAAATGTTTCGAATTTTGAGGATATAGTAATTTAGAGTAAATTAACCGATTTATATGTTAAACAAATGACTTCGTTTCTTTACGTATTTGATTATGTTTTCAATTATGATACAAGATTTAATAAACGATTCATTTCAGTCAAATGTTCTTATTTATTAAAATCGTTTGAATATGAAATGTAATTGTGGAAGTAAGAGATAATGGAAGATTTATCTTACTCAGATGTTTAATAATTAAATTGTTTGATTATGGAATATAATGGTGGGACTTAGAGTTAATGCATGATTATTTTAGTCAGATGTCTTTACTTATCAAATGTTGGACTTAATTATAATTCGATTTTGATTATTGGGGAAATTGAGACAAATGAAGTTAAAAGGGATAGATTTAAATTATAGATTATCTTAAGATGACTTTTGGTTACGAAATAAAAGCAAAGGAAGATTTCATATTTAAATGAATTATTTTGAATGTTGAATTTTAATAGTCAAATGTTTTATGTTAAAAAGGTAGTTTTTTTTAAATGATAAAGTGTTTTCATTTTCAAGGGTTGATTTTATTAATAAATGTAATTGTGAAACGAAATATAATTATTGATTTAAACTCCTGAAGTGGTCAACATGCTTAACTCACTATTAGGTATATTTATTTTGGAATATAATTGAATTCAAGTAGAGCTGACTTTTAGTTGAAGAATGAGTTGTTGATTTATTGCAAGGTTGAAATAAAGAGTAATTCATTTAATCCAAATGCTTTATAAAACAAGTGGATTTAATTACATTATAGGATTGTGGGGCGTAGAGTTATTAATTGGAGTGATTTCAATTCAATGATGTTATTTATTGAAATATCTGGAATTAGAATATGGTTGTGTAATTTAGAGTAAATGATCTGCTCTTTGAATATTTCTATGTCGTGAAAAGAGATGGGATCAATTGATTGGATAAATGCAAGTCATGAAATCTGTGTTTGACTGGATTTAGGAAATCTGAACATTAGCTTACCTATTTGTCTGAAATGTTTCCAGTGTTTAATTGTTCGCCTTTGATGTTGTGGAATGAGAGT
>VDFB02324642.1:27331-52935 GCA_007258455.2 Sequoia sempervirens | reverse complement strand
TAGAAATTCAAGAAAATCTTATGTTACAGAACCATCATATCTCTGACATATTTCAACTGAAGCGTCCTTTCAATGTAAATTAATATTTACTTTGGCATGTCTGAATTATTTATGAGACCTCTGTGCTCGTCGAAGGGATTTTCTGCTGAATTTCTCCATTGTTTTGGTTCATAGGAAGATAACCTCTACTTTCGTGTGGAAGAATAGAAGTGAGTTGCCAGTGTCTCTTTTCTGTGATTGAAAAAATTACTCATAGTACTTTTGTATCTACCTGGTTACCTTGTTTTTCCAACTAATACATTATTCCTCCATTTTTACATTGAATGCAATCCAATCTCCGTTAAAGTTTATATGCCTTCTGTACTTTATTATTATTAATGCTGTCCCTATTCCTTTAGATATCTTTGGTACTTAATGCGCCCATCGCCCATTAGCTAGAGCGTCTAGTCAGCATTGACTTCGTTGTGGTCTTCTTGCTCTGCTTTACAATTGTTTATTTTCTTTGTATCTAAAGACATGAGGTTGTACTGTGATGATATTATTATAGTGCGTAGTTATAAGACAATGGTACAGTTTGATTAGTCTCATCTGTAAACTCTCCTATCTCAAGATACACAGAATTGTATATTCATACAACCATAGAACGTGGAACGTGACTGTCAAGGAAATAGCTCATTAATGAAATATAGATATTAAAAGTTCACAATCAAGCCCCCCAAGGGGTAAACTCTCTCTATATTTTCCCTCTCCGATAAGTTCGTTTGATTAGTAGATAGCCACCTCCCTCCTCTTCATCTGCTAATGCTGATTCTCAAGCAATTGAACAGAGCCTGACTGTTTGAGGAGGTTGCACCCTCTATATACATTAATTATTTATTAATGAGAATGAATCAAACTTGATCAGTAATAACAAGTTTCTCTGCTTCCACTTTGACAACATTTGAGGCGTCTACCTCCACTATATGGATAGGTAGATCAAGTGCATCATCTATCTTTTTCGTTTCAGGAAGTTTATGAATTTCAGTAGTTACAGGTAAAACAGGTTCTGAGCTTCTGTAAATGAAGTAAACAACGAGCTGAGTTATTCCTAAAAGGAAACCAATGCCATTGGGTACCTGCAAGAAAGAAATAATTTAATCACAAAACAAGTGCATAGTCCTTGTCAAGAATTACTTGAAAACTATACTTGAACATGGCACTAGGAAAAGAGAGAAGCTTACAACTATAAAGATATCCCTGGCCATTACAGAGTATGCAGACCAGACAAGGGCATTTAGGGTGCTGAATAGGGAGACTAAAAATGGCATGTACTTAACACTCTTGGTTCTGATAACATCTCCCTGCCAAGAAAAACACAAACTCATCAACATTCAGGAAGGACGAATACATCTAATTACATTATTTGAGGGATTTTTTTTGTCTTTGATAGAGACAAGTTTTTTTTTTAATTTTTAATATTCGGGTAGAGATTATATTTTAGATTTTTTTTATTGTTTTTGGGTAGAGATTATATTTTAGATTTTTTTTATTGTTTTTGGGTAGAGATCAATGTTTTTTTTTCTCTTTTGTACAGTTCTCATAGAGATCTAAGAGCATAAGATTCAAAACTCACCACAACAGATAATGGGGAGGCATACATAACGATGGAAAGGATCACACCTAAAGTGCCAGCCACTAACTGTCTCGCACTGTATGTGTGCAGCGCATATATCGTAACTGCAACCACCATGACAAAAGCAACCGTCATTGCAATGGTTAACCGCACTGTTTTCACCTGCAAGATATATTGAAGGAATCCGTGTGAGAAAAATTACAATTATATATTTAGCTTCTTGCACCGAATCTAGTCAAGAATTGACACTGTTTATAAGGCTTATATAATCTAGTAGCCACCAAATGGCTTTCAATTACAAACCTATAGCTGGCATAATGAGTTACCTTCTTCTGCTTGGGAGCAAATGTCAGAAAGGAGAGCAGATAAAATATCTCCGAAACAAAGCCTGCACCATTGATCGTGAGCAGCAAAGTGCTATTGGGTTTAACAAATGGGGCTCCGTAAAGTAGCCAAAGACAACAGTTGAATAAGGTACACACATATGGAAGTCCCGAATACTCTTGGGTAGACTTAAGCTTGTATATCCTCCAGAATGTTGTCCTGCGATTTCCAAATGCATTTATATTTATATATAAACTCGTTACCTCGATCAATAGTGAAAGTTCACATGTTAGTGCAGTACTTACATAGGTAAGAGAAAGAGTGCCAGTGAAGTTATATTTCCTGCATCACAGACCACAACGAAAAATTAATTATGATGTTTTCTGTTTCACATCAGTTTGCACTCTCATGTAACTCCAACTTAAGCCAATGTTCTTGGCCACCCAAAGAAATATCAATCTACATAGAAATGAGTACCTAATCCAACAAAGACGGCACAAATCTTTTAAATCCAAATTAGTAATAAAATCCATTAATACACACTAAAACCTGCACATACAAATGACCATGAAATTTATAGAAAAAATTGTACATGCGAATAAAAACGGGGATTAAAAGGAGGGTACGCTTGTTATGATACAACGCAATTTATGGAATAAAGATCATAATAGAAACATGTGTCTAGCTATATGAAGCAAAATCTTGATTAGAAATCAGCAATTCACTCTCCCTTGAGAATGAAACTGTACATATGCCAAATCCAATAGCCTCAGTAACTCTTCTCTGACCAACATAGAGTACAAAGATTATATGTCCTATATATTCAATCTATCTATCGGCAACATACTTCATTCTAAGACCAGCCAAAAAAAGTTAAAAATTCTATTGTTGCCTTAAATAGCCCTATATCTTGAATTCGAATTAGCACAGTAAAATGATCAGAAATCTAGACGATCCAGATTATATTTATATTTCGTAAAGCAGTATGATCTAGATGGCATACCAATGATTCCCGCCACGAGTTGCATAGGAAAGGCCATTGAACAAAACAAGAAACTGTTTTTGCAGTACTTAATGCAAATTGAAATAAGCACATAAGGAAGATGAATCTGTGAAGAGCACGAAGACTTTAAGGCCCTTTTATAGGCCTTCACCCTGCACAAACCAACTTGATATCATCATATACAGTGAAATGTAGGAATGATTTACTAGTATTTTAACTTCTTGACCGGCACAGCACTAGTGAACAATTTGCGTTTTACTTTACACATCAGATATATTGGAAACCAGCTCAATACAATCCTTATGGTCAACTTGGGATATGGGCATGCCTTTTTTCCTAAGTTCTGGTAAGGTTATCATCTCTGTGAGTCCTTTTCTGTAGTTGTATATAGCAAAATGCACTACACCAAGATAAGTAATTCACAATATTTCAAGGATTCGTTGCCAACAAGTACAGATTCCCTGGAAGGACCGTACAATAACAGTACACCACTTGTATGTTAAAAGGGCCATATTCTATAGTAGATAAAGAGTATGGGATACAGATCACTCTTGAATGATTGAGAGAAATACAAAATATCTACATTTATGTATGTCATATTTACAAGTTTTATTACAAGTACCATATTTACTTCCCCATCAGATCATTCACTCAAATACACGTAGATTCCTTGTCACTAACAGTGTTTCTTACGAAAACAGGATCTGCCACCCCAATTTGCATATTTATTCAGACAAGTGAACAAATCGCATTTAAACTACTTTTAATCACGCAAACACTTTCCAAAAATTTCCACCATGGTCAGTTTTGTATGTCTAAGCTGTAAAGTTTTAGCCAATATCGTTCTTCTTCTTTCCCAAGAAGCCTCCATTGTCCCATCAAAACCAAAGGTGGCCAACATGACCAACTTTCTTCTGTTGAGCTTTCACCCATTTTGGCTTAATACCCTTTTTCTTTTTGTTCCTAATTGCGTGTATTTTCTTTTATTTTGCTTGCGTGTCTCATTCTATGCTACTGTTCAAGGGCACCATTCAATCATAGCTATATTTCTTTCAAGGAGAAAAAGGTCGGTAACTTTTGTTTTGCTCCCAAATCTTAGATTTTGTAAATTTTGTTCAAAACGTGCCTGTAAACCCTAGATTTAATATCGTCACGTTATGTAAGGTGATTGGGCTTAGCTATGTATATTGTTTTATATCTTCACAAGTCACCTATGAGTTCCAATGTGAAGCACATTTGCAAGTAATGCTAACCGTACAATCAAATGGGTTTGTGTTCATTGCAATTATTGATATGCAATTTTTTTAAGCTCATATTTCCATTTGTATACTTGTGGTTTTTAAGAGTGTCTGAATTTTTTTAGTTATATATTACGATTGATTGTTTACTAATTTTTTATTAGATTAAAAAAAGACGATAGTACATAATTTATAAATAAAGTATGAGTTGTATGAAGGTACTTTCAAAGTCTATAATGAAAAATCAAGGAACACTAAGAAGTAAAGCTTTAATAACATAATCTTGTTTTATTTTATAATATTACTTGTATTTTATAGGTCCATACTAAAAAGTGTGTTAGTTGAATGCAACAATACATTTACATATACATAGTGTATTATTATTCGACTATGTTTTAACATATTCTATAATACAAGACATAAAAAGACATTGCACAAACATATATCAAATCATCTTATAATTAGTAGCTAAAAGAATTTAGAAAGTTGGAATTTAAATTTTAAATTTATAGTTCATTCTCACATACTATGGGATTGATTTCTAGTAGGAAAAAGTGAATCTAAGTAGAAAAACAATAATCTTGAGACATAGAGTGAATGGATTACCCTTAGTGTGAATGGAGTCTCATAAATGAGAGGTAAATGACAAATGTGTAGGAATGACTATTAGTGGGAGAAAATAGTGATGGATAGGAATTGAGGTATGAGCCAAAATATAGTACAAAAATGTGCCACTTGTGTGTATAATTGCACTAAAGACATTTCACCAAAAGGAAGATAAAAATAAATAGAAAATGACATAGGTATACAAATTGAAGTATTACAATATTATATTTTAGTATGATTTATACCCGTAAATTAAATAGGAAATATCTACACCAATTATAAATCAATAAATATTCCAACCTCTTAACATAATAAATATACATTTCTTTTATATATATATATAATCTTTTAAATCAAGTCAATATGTCCCAAAATTTATACTTAAACTTCTCTTTCAATAAAATATAAACCAAATTCTTATAAATATATTAATTTTTTTTTTTAAATTACTATCAAACCAACTCAAATATACATTGAACAAAGACTTCTAACAAACTATTTGACATACTTAGAGCAGCAATGACTACTTACCAATAAAAAAAATCAAATACATTTCAATCACTATCGAATAGGCTAAAGCTTTTGTTGATAAGTGAATTATTTTTTATTACTTTTTGTTTACTAGTTTCTTCTTAGCTTCCACTCGTTTCGTGTGTAACTTTTTATTCCAAGCGTCCTTTATACCATGAACATTTGTTTCACGATGGGAGTAATTATTGTTTTTCTTTTTATATATTATTTTATTTCTAGTGGTATAATGTGGGTTGCCTCTTTATAAAGTCCTTTAAGGAAACATGATTGTGGGCCATCTAGGAGATTAAATATAAGGTACGCATATGTTCCAATACTTCATATTATGTTGTGGAAAGGACTAGCCTAATTGTCTCTCGTAATAGTGTACTTTGTCTTATGGTGTGGAAGGAGCAATCGATTTATTTTTTAAACAATTTTATTAAGATTTTATTTAAAATTGGAGACTTTAAGTGATGGAGTTACAATTAATGAAGTAGATGTGTTTGGAGATGAAAACTAATAGTCATGTATGTTAATTTTTTTTCATGTTTTTAAATAGTAGGTATCTTTTAATGAAAATTTTGACATGTTTTTGTAAGTGAGTTAGGTATTTGAAGTTATTGTTTGAGATCTTGAACATCAATGTTATATGAGTATGAATTATGTATTTTTATTGAATTATTTGAAAAATATCCACAAGATATATATTTCTGGTTGTTTTATTTGTCAAAATATATAAATATTATTTTATTTTATGTGAGCTGTGAAAATAAATATTTTTTGTTCAAATATTTTATGTACAAATATAATTAATAATACTCAACTTCGCAAATAACACATTAAGGAAAAAAGATTATTACACAAGATTAAAAAATTCAATCCCCTTTGATTTTGATTGGCTTAATCTTAATTTTGAAAGGGAACCTAGGTCAAGTGGATGGGGGTGGCATAATTAGGGACAATCATGAGAAGCTGATTTTGGCCTACATTGTCAACTTGGGCTTACAAACTTCTGATTTTGTGAAGGTGACAGCTGCTTATCACAAGATCCGTATTGCAAGAAATGCTAGAGTGGCCAACCTAGCAATCGAAGGTGACTCTAGAAATACTCATGTTGATGAATGGGAAGGTGAATCCCTGTTGGTCCCTTGGGGACCTCATCCTCCTGGCATGAAATGTCATAATGAACTTCAGTATGTGCAGATTATCTCACGTGTTCACAGCTGACAATAAAATGGTTGATGCACTTGAAAATATAGGAGCCTTCACACCAAAATTTTTATTTGGGATGATCTTTTATTAATCTTGGAGTATGTGCAAGAGCTTTTATCAAATGATGAAAAAGTACTTTAATATCGAGTTCATTAGCTCAAATTGACAACTAGCACAAATTGCATTTAAGGAAATCTTTTAATCCCACCTAGTTTTTTCATAAGTTACCTCCACCTCTACTTGTTCATTTTTGTGGGTGTTTCTATAGAATTCCTACTATTGCTTTATTTCAGGTGAATGTAGTTATGAGCGGCGACCTTGTATAAGAAGAGTTGGCCTCTTGCAAGGTCTGGAAGAATGATAAGGGCGTCTAGACTAGCCTTCAAAGGGGAAAGTTAGCCAGTTATGTTGAAGGAATGATGGAGCATGATTGTAATATTTCCTTGAAATTTTCCAATTCTTGAAAGATGGCACTCTTACTATCAAGGAGTACTCCTTGGTTAATATGGAATTTATTATTGAAGTTATCGGCCTCCAATTGGAAGGGATTTGTCTCCCTAGGAAGCCGAAAGGCCATTATCAAAAGGAGGTGAAAAGACTTTTTAAGAAAGAGGAAAAGTTCAACCGATTGCATATGGGTTTAATAGAGACGACCTCCCAGTGGTGTGGAGAAGAATGGAGGAAGTTCTAATGTGCTATATAACCCTACAATGTTAAAATGAACTTCGCATTTTGGATAATGTCTTCCTTGTAGCAATCTATTAAGGTCATCCAGGATAAAGGGGAGAATTTACCCCTTCACCAGGGGTTGATTTACTATCTGGTCCATTTTCAAGCAATATCTGGTCCATTTTCAAGCAATCCTTTCCCCTTCTCTGACCTCTGCTAAGAATTATCTCTTGTGATTCATGACTCTTTTAAACTCTTGGAGGGTCACTCCTCTACCCTTGGCTCAAATTTGACACTATCCTCCTCTCAAAGAATTACTAGGGCTAAAAGTAAATCATCTTCCATTGAGGTCCCTCCTCTACCCCTAGATTTGACACTATCCCCCTCTCAAAGAATTACTAGTGCTAAAACTAAATCCTCTTCCATTGAGGTCCCTCCTCTACCCTTTGACCCAGATTTGACGTTGTCCTCCTCCCAAAGAATTACACTAACTATAATGTCCAAGATAAAAGAATTAAAAAAAAAATGAAGATCATAAATAATTCTAAACAAACAAACAAAAAGATTAAAAGACAAAATTAGAATTAAATTTGATCAATTTATAAAATATAAATTTTAAATCAAACTTTAAAACAATACATTCACAAATAAAAAATACAACAAAAATAAATATAAAACAAAAAAAATAATACATAAAATATACACTTTCCTACAAAAATAAACTTATAATCACACCCTTTATCTTCTTCAAAATCCTCGCCAAAAAAACAATTAAAATTATTATCAAATCTCTATCAAAGATTATGGTTTATTCATTTGTCTTATTGAAATGTTATTTGTTATTGCTTAATAGCAGAATGGATTAGACCTTTCCAAAAAAAAATCGAAGCAACTGCTTTATTAGTAGAGAAAGATAGCATAACCGGCACGAAGATGATGAAAAGTAGTGTGTTGTTTTGAGATGATTTATGCATTTAGAAATGGCTACCTCGTTGTGAAGAAGGCCCATTTCTTGTCACAAAAGAAATTGACATGTCCCATTTCTTGTCACAAAAGAAGGTGAAATTGATTTGAGTTGGTGTTCTGCTGTGACAGCCTGTTCTTTTGTCAGACCACCTTTCCGTCAAAAGTCTGAAGGAATTGAAATTTGAGACGACTGAATGATATCAAATCATATTTCATTGCTTGAGATGGTAAGAAGTAATTGGAAACTGAGAAAGATCAAGCCAGTTGTATAGCCGAGGCAGGAACTAATAATGCAGATCCTTTTCGTAGGGTCAACTTTGTCAGGCTGATATTTTAGCTACAGATCATTCACAAGGTGAAGGCGATAGCTGGGAATATCTAGAGTGATCAGGTATCTTAATACCTGTAACAATAATGTAAGTTTTAATTAACACTTATTAAAGTTGATATGTTCAAATTTATTCAATAATTTATTTGTATTATTTAATTGAGGTGGATTATTTGTATAATGTTTTTATGTTTTTAATAGGTTAATTGTAATTATAGAGTTAGTACAATATGTCATATTTGATATTTGATAGCCTAAGAATATATATAGATGACATGAACATTATGTTTTTGATTATATAAGTAGGGAAGAACCCTGATCCTTTATAAAGCTTTCAACTGGGCAGAACAGCCCAACAAAACAGACTAGCCAAACATAGCAACCAGTCAAAAACAGTGGGAAACAGCAAACTGGCCAGAGAGAAACAGTTCAAGCTCCAGAGGTTGAAACCAACAACTTTTCTCCCAAAGGATTGTCAATAGAGACTTTTTAAAGAGTACATTTCCTCTTCCATGCACAACTGTCTAAGAAGAATCGGGGACAAACTGATTGACCAAGAGGGACCTCAGAGTACACGGTCATTATGTTAAGATATAATATGATTAACATTAATTAATTAATAAATACAATCAAATGTATATCTAGAATAATGAGTAGATATTCAGAACTATTTTATAATATAATAAGAAATACATCACAGAAAATAATATTCCATAACTGTTCATTATAATATTGTATTGTACTCTTATTCAACTATATATTTATATATAGTTTATTGACATATTTGCATTTGTTCCGTGTTCTATTTATATTTCTATTGTTAAATGGATATGATGCTGTGTCATTCAATAATATACTAATTATGTATGACCGACAATCTTTGTAGGAAGTCAAGAGAGTCTTAATGTTTTAAGACCATCAAATCTCTCACATTATGTCCTTTTTCAACTGAAGCATCTTTAATTTGGAATATATTAAATTTTAAAGAAACTTGTGCGCATTGAATGGATTTTCTACTGTTTTTCTCCATTGGAAAAAGAGAAGTGGGCGATCAATGTCCTTTTTATAAACGTCTCTTGTATTTACCGGTTACTTTGTCAAGTCCATTTTCCATCTAATACATCGTTCCTCCATTTTCATTCCGAATGCAATCGAATCTCCATCGTTAAAGTTTATATGCATTCTCATTAATTACTTCTGTAATTTCTTTTATTATTATTATTCCATTCCTTAAAATGTCTTTGATGCTTATGCACCCATCGCCCATTGGCTTGAGCATCTACTCAGCATTGACTTCTTTGTCGCCTTCTTTCTCTGCTTTACAATTGTTTATTTTCTTTCTATCTATATACATGAGGTTGTACTGTGATGTTATTATTATAGTGCATAGTTATGTGACATTTTTCAGTTTGATTAGTCTGATCTGTAAGCTATTCTATCTCAAGATATAAAGTACATACAGAAATGCATAATCATACAACCATGGAACTTGAAGAATTTAATGAATTGCACTGCCAAAGAAAATTGTTCATTATTGAAGAATAGGAAATAAAATCTTACAATCAAGCTCCCCAAGGGATAAACTCTCTCTATATTTTCCCTCCCCAATAGGTGCCCATCTTTAAATAGTATATAGCCATCTTCCTCCTTTGTCTGCTAATGCCGATTCTCATGCAATTGAACAGTGTCTGATTGTCTGAGGAGGTTGTACACTGTATAGACCTCGTTAATCATTGATCAATGAGAATGAAATCAAACTTGATCCTCATTAACAAGATTCAGTGTGCCCACTTTGGAAACATTTGAGGTGTCCACCTCCAATATTTGGATAGGCAGATGGAATGCATCATCTATCTTTCCGGCTTCAGGAAGCTTATAAAGTTCAGTAGATACAGGTAAAACAGGCTCTGAGCTTCTGTAAATGAAGTAAATAATGAGCTGAGTTATTCCTAAAAGGAAACCAATGCCATTGGGCACCTGCAAAGAAAAGAATAATTTAATTAGAAAAAATGTGCATAGTCCTTGGAAAAAATTACATGAAAACTATACTTGAAAATGGCGTGAGGAAGAGGGAGAAGATTACTGCTATAAAGATATCCTTGGCCATTATAGAGTATGCAGACCACACAAGTGCATTTAGGGTGCTGAATAGGGAGACTAAAAATGGCATGTACTTAACATTCTTGGTTCTGATAACACCTCCCTGCAAAGAAAAACACAAACTCATCTTATTTCATGAAGGACGAATTCATCTGCTAAATACATTACGTTAGGGGTTTTTGTTTTTGGGTAGAGACAAGATTTTTTGAATTTTTTGGGTATTTTGTACATTTCTCATACCAATCTAGGTTAAGAACATAAGATTCAAAACTCACCACAACAGATAATGGGGAGGCATACATGACGATGGAAAGGATCACACCTAAACTGCCAGCCACTAACTGTCTTGAACTGTATGTGTGCAGCGCGTAAATGGTAACTGCAACAACCATGACAAAAGCAGCCGTCATTGCAATGGCTAACCGCACTGTTTTCACCTGCAACATAAATTGAAGGAATCCGTGTCAGAAAAATGACAACTATATATTTAGCTTCTTGCATGGAATCTAGTCAAGCAATGGTACTGTTAGCAAGGCCTTAGTAGAATCTAGTAGCCACGAAATGACCCTCAATCACAATCTTAAACTGGCATGATGAGTTACCTTGTTCTGCTTGGGGGCAAATGCCAGAAAGGACAGCAGATAAAATATCTCAAAAACAAAGCCTGCACCATTGATCGTGAGCAGCAAAGTGCTGTGGGGTTTAACAAACGGGGCTCCGTAAAGTAGCCAAAGACAACAATTGAACAAGGTACAGACATATGTAAGTCCTGAATACTCTTGGGTAGACTTGAGCTTGTATATCCCCCAGAATGTAGTCCTGCGATTTCCAAATGCAATTATGTTTATATAGAAGCTCGTTACCTTGATCAATAGTGAAAGTTCACATGTTAGTACAGTACTTACATAGGTGAGAGGAAAAGTGCCAGCGAAGTTATATTTCCTGCACCACAGACCACCATAAAAAATTAATAGTGATGTTTTATGTTTCACATCAGTTTGCACACTCATGTAAATAGGGAAAGATCTTGGCCACCCAAACAAATCTCAATCTACATACAAATGAGTACCAAATCTAACAAAGGCGGCACAAATCTTGTAAATCCAAATGAGTAATAAACACAAAATCCTGCACATAAAAATCAGTAACAGTCCCACAAATACGCAACGAACCTTGTATGTTTAAATGAACACGAAACTTAGAGCAAAATTTGTACATGCAAATCAAAATAGGGATTAAGAAGAGGCTGTGCTTATTATGATGCAACGCAATTTATGGAAGTTTTAGAATGTAAGCATCAGAATATAAACTTCCGCTACTGGTACGTCTCCCCTATAGCTGTTATCAAGCCAAATCTTGATTAGAGATCACCAATTCACTCTCCCTTGGAATGAAACTGTATTTATGCAAAAGCGGATAGCCTCCGTAACTCTTCTATGACTAACATAGAGTACAATTAATACATGTCCTATATATTCAACCTATTTATCTACAACGTACTTCACTCTAAAAGATCAACCAGAAAAACTTACGAATTCTACTGTGGCCGTACATAGGCCTATATCTTGAATTCTAATTCGCATAGCAAAATGATCAGAAATATAAACGATCCTGATTATACTTATATTTCGCAAAGCAGTATGGTCTAAATGGCATACCAATTATTCCCGCCACGAGTTGCAGAGGAAAGGCCATTGAACAAAACAAGAAACTGTCTTTGCAGTACTCAAACAAAAAATTCCTAATGCAAATTGAAATCGGCACAATAAGAAGAAGAATCTGTGAAGAGCACGAGGATTTTGGGTCCTTTTATAGGCCTTCACCCTCCACAGACCAACTTGATATCATCATATACAGTGAAATGTAGGAAATAATAACTATTATTTTAAATTCATGATCGGCAAAGCACTAGTGATCAAATTGCCTTTAGCTTTACACATCAGAATTACTGGAAACCAGCTCAGTAGGATGCTTATGGTCCACTTGTGATATGGGTATGCTTTTTCCTAAGTTTTAGTAAGGATATCATCTCTCCGCGTCCTTTTCTGCAGTTGTCTATAGCAAAATGCACTACACCCTGAGAAGCAATCCACAATAATCCAAGGATTCGTTGACAACACGTACAGATTCCCAGGAAGAACAGTACAAAAACAGTAGAGCAATTCTGGGTGAAAGGGGCATATTCTATAGTAGATACAAAGTGTGGGATACAGATCACTCTGAATAACTGTGACAGAAATGCAAAATATCTACATTTATTACAAGTACCGTCTTTACTCCTCAATTAGATCATTCACTCAAATACACGTAGATTCCTTGTCATTAACAGTGTTTCTCACACATAGAGGATCTCCCATCCCAATTTGCATTTTTATGTAGACAAGTGAACAAATCGCAGCTAAAGACACTTGCCCAAAAATTTCCACTATGGTCAGTTTTGTAGGTGCAAGCTGTAAATGTGTAACCAATATCGTTCTTCTACTTTGGCAAGAAGTTTCCATTGTCCCAAAAAATGGTGGCCAGCCTGACCAACTTTCTTCTGATGTGTTTGAAGGAAAGAGGCAGAGGAATTTTCACAGAAATATTAAAAATTTTTTAAAAAATCTTCAACACAGAGCTGCTGCCCATTAATTTTTGTATGCTCACATTTACCTTCAAATTCAAAAGTAAAATACATATACAAATATAGGTAAAAGTTAAAAGTCACATGAAAAACATTCACGAAAGGGAGGGCACGAAATAAAATTTATTACAAATTACTAACTGCATTTTCCGATCAAAACGTATTTAATAAAGTGTCCTTTACATTAATATTAAAACTTACATATCAATTTTCCGTATTACGAAATATCCTTTGGCGGAGGCGGCTTGGTAGATGGTTCCCCGCGGTATCGCAATGGGTAACAACCCATATTGCGATATCGTGGGCAACGGTTTGTTGACTGTGCGGTTAACGGTTGGTGGTGAAGATGAGCCACGATGTTGTAGGGGTCTCCAGACGGTGGCAGGTAGGAGGACGGTAGCAGCTGGACGTGACGGCAACAGTTGGGTTTACATTCCAACACTCCCTCTTAAACATAACTGCACTATCCACCATGCCCAATCTGTTTCTTTGAAAAATGAAATTATCTCTTCCCACTTTGCTCTTCTGATCTGCAAAACTCTAAAAATATGTCACCATTGTTAATTAATTCCCTGATAAAGTGATACTGGTATCAATATGCTTGCTTCTTTTATGGAAGACTGGATTTTTTGAGAGAGCTATGGCTGAATTGTTATCACAATAAATTTTTGTTGCCTCCATTTGTTCATTTTGCAATTCTTTCAAAATTCTTCTCATCCAGACTACCTGGCATGCTACACTTGTGGTTGCCACATATTCTGCTTCAGCTGATGAAAGATAGACTATTGGCTGCTTCTTTGAAGACCATGAGACAACTCCAGTCCCAAAATTAAATACATAACCAAACGTGCTTTTTCTGTCATCAATGTTGTCAGCACAGTCACTGTCTGTGTATTCTATGAGTTTGAACTCATCTGAACTTGAATACTTAATGCCAAAATTTCTTGTTTCACTTACATACCTTAAAATTCTTTTTCCAGCTTTCCAATGGGTGTCTTTTGGTGTTTCCATAAACCTGGAAATCAAACTTACTCCATACATAATATCTGCCCTTGTGGCTGTGAGATACATGAGACTTCCAACAAGCCTCTTAAACAAAGTTGGATCAACATTAGACCCTCTATCATCCTTGCTTAGTTTCAGACCTGTCACTGTAGGTGTTGGTGTTGGTTTTCACTTCATCATATTAAACCTTTTCAAAATGTCATTTGCATATTTTGACTATGAAATAAAAATACCATTTTCATTTTGATTCACTTCAATGCCCAAAAAATACTTCATCAGACCTAAGTCTATCATTTCAAATTATTTCTTCATGTCAGCCTTGAACAGATCAATTGATAAATTTCCAGTGAAGATTAAATCATCAACATATAAGCATACTATCAGTATTTCACCTTCTTCATTCATTTTTGTATACAGTGTGGGCTCACTGCTACATCTATTAAATCCATTCAGCAAAAGATAACTATCTATTCTACTGTACCAAGCTCTTGCGGCTTGCTTCAATCCATAAAGTGCCTTTTTCAATTTGTAAACTTTGTCTTCTTGACCCAAAATTTCATACCCAGGTGGCTGATCCACATAAACTTCTTCTAAATAACCGTTTAAAAAATCCGACTTTACATCCATTTGAGATACAGACCACTTATTCTGAGCTGCTAATGCTAAAATTATCCTTATAGTATCCAATCGTGCTACAGGTGCAAATGTCTTATTGTAATCAATTCTAGGCTATTGTGAATAGCCCTTTACAACCAATCTTGCTTTAAGCTTCTGAACTTCATCTTTTTCATTCAATTTGGTTTTATAAACCCATTTCACTCCAATGACATCTTTGTCTTTTGGAAGACTAACTAGATCCCATGTCTAATTCTTTTCAATTGCTTCAATCTCTTCATCCATAGCACTTACCCATTTATCATTTTTGATTGCATCTTCAAAATGAACTGGATCTTCTATTTGAGAATAAAATGTAGAAAGAGAAATCTGATCTAAATTATTCTCACCTTCATTTTGCTCATATATATCTCTTATGCTTATGATTTTTTGTCTTCTCAGACTTGCCAATGTAGGATTTTGACATATCACTTGAACTTGTGGAATGTGGACCCGATGGTCCTACTGTAGATGATGTTTGTTGTCCTCTTGTTGGACTACTTCCTTGAATGCATGAGGCTATTCTTACAGTTAATGTTGGTGTCACTTGTGGACTACTTTGCTGAACTTGAATGGGAGTGGTAGGAGTCACAATAGCTAGAATGCTTGTTGATGCTGAAACTTCATTCTCCTCTTGAGGTATACTAGCTGAAATATTGACTGTCTTCTCTATGCTTCCATCCCATGCTTCATCTTCTACAAATTGTACATTTATGCTGATTATAATTTTCTTTGTTGTTGGATTATAGAGCTTATAAGCTTTGGATTCTTCACTGTATCCAACAAATATACACTTTTCTCCTTTGTTATCTAGCTTCATTCTCAATTCATCAGGCACATGTGCATATGCTACACATCCAAATACTTTCATGTGAGTAACACTATGTTTCTTCATGTCCATGCTTCTTCAGGTACCATATTCATGACACTTTTTGTTGGACACCTATTCATTATATAGGCTGCACAAGATATTGCTTCTGCCCAATATTCATTTGACAAATGTTTGGCTTTCAACATGATTCTAGCCATTTCCATGATTGTTCTGTTTTTCCTTTCAACTACTCCATTTTGCTCAGGTGTGTATCTAGTTGTGAACTGCTTGTGAATTCCATGATCTTTGCAAAAATTAAAAAATCTCTTGAAATATATTCACCACCTCTATCTGTTCTCAACACTTTGATATAATAACCACTTTGTTTTTCAACCAAATTCTTGAACTGGCGAAACAGATCAAACAGTTCATTTTTCTGCTTTAGAAAATAAACCCATGTTTTTCTTGAATAATTATCAATGAATGTCAGAAAATAAAAACTACCACCTATTGAAGGTGTTTGCATAGGTCCACACAAATCTTGAATGTATAATTTCCAAAGGGGCTTTTGCTCTAGTTGACTTTCTAGCTGGAAATGATTCTCTATGTTGTTTTTCTAAAATGCACCCTTCACATACCCTTTCTGGTTTTTCTATTAAAGGTAGTCCCTTGACCATGCCTTTCCTATGAAGTAAATTTAAACCTCCAAAATTGAGATGCCCAAATCTTAGGTGCCATAACCAGTTTTCATCTTTTATCTTAGCTTGAAAGATTGTCTGCACTACTATAGTTTCTCTACCTACTTGTGAATTCATTAAGTGTTGTGCTTGAGCATAATTTATATTCAAATCTGGCCTTATCTTTAAGGGAAACATTCTGTTGTTTGTCATTCCAGCTTTTGCAATAAGCTGGTTGCTTGGGTATTTGTCTAAAATTGTGCACAAACCATTCTTGAAGGTTACTCTATACCCTTTTTTGAACCAGTTGCCCTACACTCATTAAGTTATGTTTCAAACCAGGCACAAAATACACATCTGAAATATATTTTTTCTCCCCCTATTTAGTTAGAATATTGACATCTCCTTTTCCCTTGACTGACACTTTGTTGTCATTACCCAATGTAACATCAGACTTTACATTCTCATCTAAACTTGAAAACATTTCTAGATTCCCTGTCATATGATTGCTATAGCCTGAATCTAAAAACCATACATCTTTTTCATTTGCTTGAGCAACATTACAAGCTAAAAACTTTGTGCTCTTATATGAATTCTGATTTTGACCTTCTCTTGAAAAATTTGCATTTTGTCTATTATTATTATACTGCTTCTTTCTACACTCATTCATATAATGCCCATATTTTTTACAGTAGTGACATTGGACTTGAGATTTATCATACCTTTGATTTTGTGACTGATTCTGTGTTGGGTTTTGGCTTGAGCCTTGATTGCTGCCTCTTCCACTTGAGCTTGATAGACTGTATCTTTCACCTCTATAAGAGTTTCTTCCTCTTCCTCTTGATCTACCTCTACCTCTTCCTTGACTGACTGAAGCCCGAGTTTTGAAAGCATGCTCTAGTGATGTATCTGCTGACCTCTTCAGCCTGTGTTCATGAGAAATTAGATATGCATACAACTCATCAACTGAGAATTGTGAGAGATTCTTTGTCTCCTCTATAGCAACTACAACTGATAGAAATTTTGTGGGAAAACTCCTTAAAATCTTTTCAACAATTATGGTATCTTCCAGATTCTCTCCATGAGACCTAATTTGATTAACCACCCCAATGACTTGGGTGTAGAATGAATCTACAGATTCATTGTCCTTCATACATATTGTTTCAAAATATTTTCTCAGCATTTGTAGCTTTGCTGTTTTAACTTTTTCCATGCCTTGATAGGCTATTTGAAGTATGTCCCATGCTTGTTTGGACTTTGTTGCTGCTGAAGTCCTTGGAAAAATGCTCTCATGTACAGCTTGAAACAGATAAAGTAAAGCCTTTGAGTCTTTCCTCCTTGTGTCTTTTAATAAGTCTTTCTCTGCTTGTGTTAAAGCATTGTATGCTACTACATCTACTGGCTGTGGAAATCCATTCTTTACTAAATCCCATATATCTTGTGAGCTAAATAGTGCTTTCATGGTAATTGACCAATACTCATAATTCTTCCCATTAAACTATGGAATTTGTGGGTTTTTCAAGCTTGTGCTTACTGCCATTTTTTAAATTTACCCAGATAATCTACTTTGATAAACTTGGCTCTAATAATCGAACTTGCTATGATACCACGTGAAGGAAAGAGGCAGAGGAATTTTCACAGAAAAATTAAAACTTAAAAAAATATTCAACACAGAGCTACTACCCATTAATTTTTGTATGCTCACATTTACCTTCAAATTCAAAAGTAAAATACATATACAAATATAGGTAAAAGTTAAAAGTCACATGAAAAACATTCACGGAAGGGAGGGCATGAAATAAAATTTATTACAAATTACCTAACTGCATCTTCCCCATCAAAACGTATTTAATAAAGTGTCCTTTACATTAATATTAAAACTTAAATATCAATTTTCTGTATTACGAAATATCCTCTGGCAGAGGCGGCTTGGTAGATGGTTCCCCACGGTATCGCAATGGGTAACAACCCATATTGTGATATCGCGGGCAATGGTTTGTTGACTGTGCGGTTAATGGCTGGCGGTGAAGATGAGCCACGATTCTGCGGGGGTCTCCAGACGGTGGCAGGTAGGAGGACGGTAGCAGCTGGAGGTGACGGCAGCAGTTGGGTTTACATTCCAACAGTGTTGAGGTTTTCCCCTTTTTTGTTTAATATAAATTTTTTGGTTCCTAATTGTGTATTGTCTGTCTCATTCTATGCTACTGCTCAAGGGTACCATTCAATCATTGCTATGTTACATTCAAGGAAGAAAAGGTCGGTAACTTTTGTTTTGCTTGCAAAGCTTAGATTTTGTAAGTTATGTTTAAAGCGTGGTTGAAATAGCTATGTCTATGGTATTCTATCTTAACAAATCACCTATCAATTCCAATGTGAAGCACATTTGCAAGCAGTGCAACACTAACTACGATCAAATGGGATAATGTTCATTTCAATTATTGATATGGAATTTTTTAGCTCACATTTCAAATTATATGCTTTACCTTAATAAAACATGGTTATGTAGGTTTGTTAATTATTGATACGAATTTTTTTGGGTCACATTTCAAATTATATGCTTTCAACCTTAATACAATTATGTAGGTTTATTAATTATATATTTTGATTGATTATCTAATAGATTTTTTATTAAATTTCAAAAGATAATATTACATAATTTATAAAAAAAGATTGGTTGTATGAAGGTGCATCCTTAATGTTTAGAATGAAAAATAAAAGACTACTAAGTAATTATAGAGATTTAATCAAAATGATTATGTTATTATTTTATGATATTAATATTAGTATTATATAAGTCCATATGAAAAAGTGTGTTGGTTGAATACAACAATACACTAGCATATTCATAGTGTATTATTTATGGAATATGTTACAACATATTTTATAAAAGTGTAATTCATATAAGAAATGTAATAATGTAACACATTGTTGGGCAACAAGTTACATAAGTTTAACCTTGGGAGAAATTGTTAGAGTTATCATTCATTAGCTAATAATTAATTAATGTTTAAATGATTACTTGGCTAATTTCACTTTATGCACTTCAACTAAATTCAAAAGTACTATTTATATTAGTTTGAGCTATTATTAAATCATTAGTTTGAGCTGTGAGGATGAAAATGAAGAAGAAGAGGAAGGACCTAAATTGGTCTAGAAGAAGAAAATACCTCAAGCATCTAGAGAAGAGACAAGTGCAAAGAAAGAAAAGGTTGATATTGCAAGTATAGAAAGAGAGGAAGAAGTAGAAATGAAAAATAAATCTTTTATTATTCAGAAAAGAGAAAATAATTCTAGAGAAGGAGAAAAGTATCCTAAAGGCAAGGGGAAGAAGAAGGAAAAGACCCCTCTGGTAAGGGAGCATAGCCCCTTGAAATTAGATGCATTGTTTAATATCATTGAGAATTTTTGTCTTTTAGAAGAGATTGTAAAACAATATCTAGAAGAGAACAATGAGAATAATGCCACCATAGAAGAGGCCATTGTAAAATACATGGTAACATTTAATACCTATCTAAGTCAAATTGATAGTCGGTTGTCAATGAATTGAAAGGTTTTCTAAGTGCAAGAAGACAAGAAGCATTTGATGAAGATGCAAAAATAAGAAATTTTTCCCTGAAGGATATTGGTTCTTCCCTCACTTATGAGGAATAGAAAAAATTGCTCAAGTATATTATAGAGTATTTAAGAAAAACCAAAAAGTTAGCACTTTGATTAGTAGGGACAAGGAGAAATAGAGATATTGAAGAATGAAACATTGCAAAAGGTTGCATATATGGCAAAGGAATTGTGAATCTCTCTAGAAAATGAAGAGAAATTGGAGCATGACACATCTCTTTTGGAAATCAATGAACGTGCTAATGAGCCTGATAGTGCATAACATGAACATGTGTCTGAGTCTAAGAATATGCAAGAAGACACAATTATAGATAATTCCCTTTCGGTAGAGGAGAATGTAGAAAAGAATGATGATGTATAGGTTTCCCTGGAGAAGGAAGAAACACAAGCAAAATAAAATTTCCCCCCTCTTGACATAGAGAAAGATGCAGAGCAGAAGGAAGAAGATAATCAAGAAAACCTAAAGAAGTCTAAGGCACAAAAGGATGAAAACTTACCTCCTCCAGATGGTGAAGAGGTTATTAAGGAAGAAAATATTGGAGAAGATTGCTTCAACGTTGGAGAACAAGAGAAGTATAAAGATAAGAAGGAAGAAGAACATGCAAATGTTGTTGGTGAATCCTCTTGAGCTTACAGGTATTCTTTAAAGGACTTGATAGACATGTAGTTGTAGTTTGAACTGCGTGTGTTTGCACAACTCCTACAGATACCTATGCAACAAGGTCAAGTGGACATGACTAAAAATTTTCCCCTATAAAAACTACATATTGGTGATGCTTTTCATGCCTCCAAAAGGAAGGAGATATTACAAACTCACTAGAAGAGTGGAGAGATGATTGAAGAAGTAGTCAAGGTGCTACAAGAAGGTATTCCTAGTATGGTTATTGATGATTCTTTGACTGGTGTGCATAATTTAAATCTATTGTTGGATTCCTTTAAGGATTATTCTATCAATCTAAAAGAAAGATTAGAGGAAGAAATGACAAAGAAGGTCAACATTAAGATATTAACTAACATATCTGATAAATGAAATGGTGTGCATGGTAAATTACAAGAGAAAGTAAGAGATGCACAAAAATGTTTCAATGAAGAAAAGGTTTTGTTTCATTTTTTTCTTAAAATAGCCTACTACAAGAAGCATTAAGGACCAGATGGATTCAATAGAGTCCCATATTTTTCAGGCCTTTGGTGTCTATGATCTAAAAAGTGATGTAGATGGTACAACAAGGACAATAATAGAGAATTTGCATGGATAGTTTTTCCAACTGCAAGAAAAAAAAAAAAGATCATTGTGCAGTATTATTAGCTCAAAGATTTGGTAAGTGCAAGGATTACCTCCTTGATCGGTGTGATATCAAGTGTAGAAAATATGGTACAAAAGGAGTTGGTACCTAGTTCTCTAGATGAAGGAGAAGATTTCCTTGTTCATAGTGAGAGATAGTGCGGTCTTCTTGCCTTCACCAAGAAGGATTTGGAGATTGAGAAGAATCATGCTGGGAGACACACCTTCTAGATTTTGAAGGTGTCTTACAAGGGTATTTTACCCTCTTCTAGTTGATTGTATACATTTATGTTTTATTTATGCATTTTTCTATTTCTTTGTAGATATGTGGAAGTATTAGAAGAGAATTGTAGTACATTTTTGGTCAATATTTGTTGGATAAAATTGTTAGGGGGGAGCCTCCCTAATGTAAATTATTGGAGAATTATTGAGTATAGTCCATTTAAGCAGTAAGAGGGAGCTATTCTCATGTATATACAAGCATATTTACAAAAAGGGAGAATAATTAGAGTAATTTAAGGAGTTTGATACTAAGAACCCTTTTCCCTTGATTTCAAATGGGGAGAACTTTGAGTAGGTTAAGAATTTTTAGAGTGTGTTACCATCAATGATAAAGGGGAGATTATTGGAAACCTGACTTGTTGGGGGAGATTGTTGGAAGCTTGTTTGTTATTTACAAGATTGTTGGTCAAGGAAACATGAGCATGATGATGTGAAGAGACTATGAGTGGGAAGATTGATGAGGATTGATGAGGATTGATGAGTATGATAGTATATGGTGTTGTCATTGATGGAAACCCATTATTGATGGAAATCCATGGTAGAGATGCAGAAGTGTTAGTCCAAAGAAGACCAGATGATTTGGATATTTTCTTAAGTCCTAGTGTGTAGTTTTAGTGTTTAGTGAACCAGTTTTGTGGTTCACATTGCTCCACTATGAGGAATCTAGTTATTCAGTTTTGAGGCAATATTAGTATGTGTTGGAAGAGTCTAAATCCAAAAGTTTCATGACTTGATGTCTTCCATAATCAAAGATAATTTGTTGATAGAGTATTGGACTTTGTAATGGTAGAGTTGTAGTGAAAAAGTGTACATTGGAATGCTTTGCATTCCACTGTAAGATGATTAGTTTTCTATCCAATTTTGAGGATGTGTTTAAAGATGTTAGAAGTGTGTGCGATCCAAGTGACAAGGTTTTTGTGGTCCATGTGTCCAGTTGTGAATGAATGGTTGGCTCATTCTATTATTACTTCACTCGAAATACTGACCTAAAGGTTTTAAGGTTGTACAGAATTAAAGTATGTATGGATCGATCTTATGAGAGTAATTATAGGTTATACAAACCTATTTTTATGTGTCACACATTTTGGTTTATTCTATCAGGCATGTTTGTTGAGTTTTAAGCCAACATGTTGTTGTGTTGCATGAAACATCTAATTAGGCCAACCTAATTGATTTTTTGTAGGTTGTGGTATATATAAGGTTAATTCCTTATGTGAATGTATGTATGGAATGTGAGAAGTGAGATAATTGTGTGCCAAATCTGGTGTAGAGTAGATTGTGAAGAGGTTGATAAGTGATGAAGTATGAAGTGTTTTAAGTGAGTTTTTGGTGCCTAATTAGAGCTTTCTTTATCATACTATAGATGCATTATAATCATTTTAATCCTTGGAAATGAACCACCCTCTTTTCTATCCTGGTAGTGAGCCATTTCTTCTATTCTTTGGATAGTGAGTCCACTTGGTAGTGACCCATTCTATAATATCTTATAACTGGTTATAGTGTATTGTGAGAAAATCCCCACTATGGTTTTTCCATTTTTGTGTTTTCCACATAAATTTGGTGTTCTTGTATTCCTTGATGTGATGCAGTTTTTCTATGTTTCTTTCCATTACTGCAAGTTTAATGCGATGCATTGAATGAATTTTTAAAGTTGATGAAGTTAAAGAATTTAAATGGATACTGATTCAAACCCCCTCTATTATTTTGGGTGTTCAACAAGGTTGGTCATCATAAAATGAAATTTCTTATGATCCAACCTAATCTAGTTCCTCAATGGATTCGTCAAGAATGGAAGCACATCAGGCATGGGAATATTACTCATTACTTGGGCATCTCATTTGGATTATGTGTCACACTATTTGATATATGGAATTGGTTCATAAATAACTTAAAAACAAAATATTTACTTGGGGGAATAAATATCTTTCACTTGCTAGTAAAATCCAAGTGGTTAATAATATATTCTTGGCCTCTCATGTTTATCATTCTTCATGTTGGATGCCCTCCAAAAACGAATATGAAGACTTAAATAAAGTTATTTGCCAACTTTATGGAAAATTTGGGATAGTAAGGCTAGTTTGAAAACCACATCTTGGATGCATTGTATATAACATAATGACAAAGGTGAGTTAGGCCTAGGAGATCCCAAAATAGAAGGGACCTGTTTATCAGCTAAATGGATAGTAAAGGTTGGATTTAGGGAGGAAAAATTGAAAATACTTGTTCACCATCGAATTATTTATGCTTCTACGAATAATAAGTGTCAAGGAGTTGAATGGTTGGATAAGGTTTTACTTGCACATTTATTTTGTATCAAGGCACCATTTCCCCTATAACGAATTTGAAAGGCTTGGCAACAAGTTTGCATAATTTTCAACTAGAGGTGGGATTCTCTATAGTTCTTTAGTGTTGCTACTTTTTCTATTTTGTGGAAAAACTAATTCATTACCATGATCAACCTCTAGCCATTATATTTCCAAAAAAATATAATTATCTTTGCAAGAAGGGTGTTCAACACTTCGGGGATATTTGGGACTTTTAACACTCTTGATTGGTATAACCAACAATATGTCAATAACACATTTAATATAAATAAAATATTGAATTCTTTGGTTCTTACATAATTATTCATTGTAGAGGACGATATTCACTACTCTCAAGTCTCTAGGATAGGGAATGAGTAGGCCTTAGAGGTCTTAGAGATAGATAGACTGGCTCATAGCCAAAGGATGACTTCGTGGCGTGTGGACATCCCTATGGTGCATTGTAGTCTTCTATAGACCAAAAACATAGTTAGTCTACCAAAATAGATAAGATCTACCAAAAACTTGGGAACTGAAGTTTGACAATTTGACTAATATAATAGAATGCTATAAATAAAGAAAAGTAAAACAATAATAATACTAAATGCACAAGTAAAAAAATTATTAAACCAAATGACAAGAGGTGAAATTAAAGATTGAACTCATGGGTGGTCTAGTTATGAAGCCTTTAATAAAGCTCCACACTCAGTGTTGGGGCTATTTTAGGGCTTTTCTTATTTAAACCCTCATTTTGGTGTGTCCACCTCCATGAACAACCAAAGAGACAACAAGATAGAGAAATAGATAATATATAGTACAAAAGGACAAGATAAAGAAAGATAACATGCAAGACATCAATATGCTAGGGTGATCCCACAATTCTGGTTTACAATTTTTGGCCAACCTGGACACTGAATTGATTTTTTCTAGCTAAATCTTCACTTTCGGGCATCTATAGCGGCTAAATCATGAGGAATTTGAAGATGATGCAAACTAGTGATTTGTGACATTTTGTTAGTAGATTCTAAATATATTTTTTTCCAATTTTTTGGAATTAGATTGTACTTATTTTTCCATCTCCTTCGAAAACTAGTTTTTATTAATAAACACCATTTTTAAGGAGTGATGCTCACCGAGCAATAAATATAACATTTTTTCTATGAACCTAGATAAAATTCTATTTTTTTCAAATTTAGATTTGTAACTATGATATCTAACTAGTTTATTTGGTTTTATAGTGTTTTATTCAATATTTTTTCTTTAATGAAGTTTCAAAGTCAAACCAATTACTGTAATTTAGACATAGGAAAACCATATACAACATAACTTTTTTTTGTATATATCAAAATTCAATTTTTTTTACTAGATCAAGGACATTGATACCTAGCCTAGACATATTTTTTAGAATTTAATTTTTATAATCAGTCATTTTTCCACATGTGCAGAACAAAGAGCTTGATTTTTGGTGAAAAACCTATGTTTAATCAAACTAAAAGAACAAATACATAATAAAACCAAAATGTATTAAAATTATATTCGATGAATAGCTTGTTCTTGGGACTACCATCATCCAATTGGGTCTATGAATTATCCTCCATTTTCACCCTCAACTCAAGCTTCAAAGGGAAAAATTTTGTAGAAATTTGGTGCCAGAGGGGGAGAAAGGGGAAAAGTGGGGTTTGAATAAACCCAGGTTCGAGCAAACCCCCTCTTTTCCATTGTCTTATTCATAAAAAAATGCATTAAAATTGGGACCCATCATTTAATATGGTTCACTTGAA